>JAANYP010002478.1:0-18848 GCA_020465985.1 Centrapalus pauciflorus
CATCTTGGTGTTGGGGGTGTTTATATGATACATGCTCAGAAAACCTTTTTATATCGGGGGTTTCCTTTGGTTACAGTTATTTGTGCATTATTGTTCCATTACTTTCTGAATAACAAATGAATTATGTGCCATATTTTATTCCAGATTAACTGCGATATTGAATGTGTAGCTGAGGCAGGCACCATCTAAGCTTTTATAACATTAGATCATCTTAAAAGTTTGTTGAATCTATTTAACATTCTCCTATAAATTTACATTAAAACATCAATGAACCTACCTTGGTTCCTTTGGCAGACAAGAGCAGCTCCACAAGTGTGGTCTTGATGGATCATTATACGCAACTATTGACAAGGTAAGTCATAATATTTTTTTATGTGTGCTGTATGCATGAGTGCATCACTTTCTTTTTCCAGGTACTTAAGAAGATAAAATTATCATTTATGCTTAGCAGAGTTCTATTATCTTTAATGGATTTTAACGTTTTTAGTTTTATCATGGAACGTATTTCTTTGTTTCTTTGACACCAAATTGCTATCTAAATTTTTGCACCTTTTGAGTTCTTTTTAAGCAATACCCTCTTTGTGTTACCTTGTTTCCTTTTTCCTTTTTTTTTTTTTGCCAATGTGAAGTGGAGAAATTGTTGATAGTCAATTCTTTCTTTCGTATGTACCTCTATACTAACAGGCGATTGACGATCGAACTATTGGCCACAATCCTGAGAGGCTTAGTTTACTGAAAGGAGGCATTGTCTACAGCAATTCAGTAGTGTAAGTAGTTCGTAGACTTCTGCATCCTGTTCATTTTGGTTTATATAATAAACAATTTTATGCTACATGACAGTTCACCAAATGGGAGGAGTGTTCAAAAATGTGTTTCTCTGTATTCAAGGACTAAGCCAGAAAATCTGTGTAGCTGGAAGTGGAAGCCAAAAGGGAATGAATAATGGATATATGAATATAATTTAAGGTATTAGCCATAGTTACCTAGTTCGCGGATCGCTCCGGTACGGGAACGCGGTTCGCTAGAGTGCACGTATTTGGTAGGGGGGGGGGGTTCATTTTGGTACGACGGTACGTAATCTGGTACGGTGTACCATAGGATTTGGTACAGTGTACCATTATCCAGAAACATATTAACATAAAATTAATTACCAACATTGCATAGTTGCATAGTCTTTACAAAATGTACTCAACAGAAATATAAAATCATAAACAAAATGTAAAAACCAGAATACTTAAGCCTTATCTTTATACCCAAAAACAGAATTACAAAACCAGAATGTAAACAGAGTTACATAAACAGAATGTAAAAACCAGAATGTAAACAGATTAACGAAAACAAAATGTAAACAGAATAAGAAGGTGAAGAATCAAGTGTCTAATTTGTGGAAAACAAGGAGAATTGAAGGTGAAGAATCATATTTATAGGAATCAGCTGTCTAATTCTAGAACTCTAATATTCTAATACTCTAATTTCTGGATTATGGAAGACGCATCCAATTTTCTGGAAAACGAGGAGTTGCAGAACGTTCAACACTTCCCCGCCAATTTTAGTCAACAGAAAAATTAAAGAAATTGAGGATGAATTCACATATTCTGAAGTTGCAGAACGTATTTAGGAACGTTCCAATACACGTGAGCACCAATTGGAACGAATTTCAAACCGATTTGGTTCGATTTGATGACCGTTCCAATACGCGAACCAATGAGCGACTGGAACCAAAACGATTTGCGATTCGGTACGGAACGTGCGGAACGAAAACCGTGGGTAGTCTAGCGAATTAGGTAACTATGGTATTAGCTATATGATTGGTTAATACATTAATATTTACACCCAAAAGATTGGAAATGTGAAGTACTTTTTAATAACAGTATAAAAATAAACCTTTCTGTCCTGTTTTAGAGTTACCTTTGTTGATGTCAGCACACTTTACGACGTGTTTCCCATGTACCTATTGATCTGTGAATGACTCAGCCAATTGCTTAATCTACTTCACATTGTAAAAAGTTTCAAATTTGAAAATCCACGATAGTCTTGTTTACCCGACCCATTGTACTCCTTGTCATTGTTTAGGCCTCTTTTTTAAAATCTCACTCAACTATAATGGAATTTATATATGCAGGAAAATGAAAATCAATTCTTATGCTTTTCTGTACACATACATGTTTGACCTTAGTTCAACTCTTCTTTCTTTTACCAGTACGGTCTCACCAACCTATCTCAAAGAAACACTTTGTTCCGGATGGCTTGCAAGTGCATTAATAGCAAACCGTGACAAGTAAGCTCAAAACATTATTCAGCATAATATTCTAGCATGACAGACTACATTTGCAATGCCTATATTATATCGTAGCGTCCATACTTTAGTCTCATTTCTTTGATTTATTGCAATCATCTTTACATTTTCTTCTATTATTGCTTTGACATTTTACATTCGTCAACTCTTCTCTTTTCCAAAATGATGCTATAATTGCATATTAAAATTTCCAATTTACTTCAATACTTTTGACTCTGTAATTTCCATCTAATGTAGGTACCATGGTATATTAAATGGGATTGATACTGTTATGTGGAACCCTGCAAGTGATGTGTTCTTGCCTGCCAATTATAATGGTAATACCCATCATAATTGAAAGAGATAATTCTCTTGTGTTATTCTCATTTATCACCTCACTATAAATAAGGATTACAAAAGCTGCAAATCAGCATAGGCTAACTAACTATCCTTGATATTTAAGGATATATATTAAGAATATTTACATTCTAAATATATGAGATATATACAATAATTTACATAATCTATCACACCCCCGCAGTCTTGGCTGGAGGAGGTCGGATGCTAAGACTGTCTCCAAAATCATCAAATAATATACGAGGGAGGCCTTTCGTAAAAATTTCTGCCAGTTGATATCGTGAGGGAACATGGAGGACACGCACTTGGCGACGGGCAACCTTTTCGCGAACGAAGTGTATATCCACCGCGTTGGTGTTGAACGGGATTCCCGGATAGATAAATGGCACTAACATTATCACAATAGACGATAGTGGCTTTAGTGAGCGGACATTGTAGTTCAGGAAGCAAATTCCGTAACCAACATGATTCAGAGACAACATTTGCAACTCCTCTATATTCGGCTTAAGCACTAGAACGGGAAAGAGTTGATTGCCGTTTAGATGACCAAGAGATGAGATTGTCACCAAGATACACACAATAGCTGGATGTAGATCGACGTGTGTCTGGACATCCGCCCCAATAAGCATTAGTGTATGAAACGAGAGAAGATGTATCAAACTTAGATAAATGAAGTCCATAATCAAGAGTTCCCTGAAGATAGCGCAAGATGCGCTTTAGAGCTGTCATGTGAACATCCTTAGTATCATGCATGTGTAAACAAATTTGTTGTACCGCATAACAAATAGTAAATGTAAGATACTGTAGGCACCTGCCAAACTCTGAAAATGAGTGGGATCGGCATAAGGAGACCCCGTGGAAGAGCTAAGCTTGCCTTTGGTGTCAATCAGAGTAGGTGCAGGTTTGCATGAACTCATACCAGCACGTTCAATAATGTCTTCCGCATACTTTTGTTGACAAAGAAAGAGACTATCATTGTTTCGAGTTACGGAAATTCCCAAAAAATAACTGAGCGGACCCAAATCTTTCGTAGCAAATTCCTTAGCTAGAAGGGACATGATGGAAAGACGCAGTTTATCAGATGAGGCAGTGATAATTATATCATTTACATAAAGAAGGATGTATGATATTTCATTGTCGTGTCGATAAATAAAAAGAGAGTGATCAGATTTGCTATGTGAGAAAACGATGGTGGAGACGAAATCTGTAAATCGTTGATACCAAGCACGCGGTGCTTGTTTTAAACCATACAACGATTTTTTCGATAAGCAAACATACTCCGGATGAGAGATATCACGAAAACCCATGGGTTGATGCATGTAGACAGTTTCGTTAAAGGTGATCGTGAAGAAAGGCGTTTGTTACGTCTAACTGATGAATAGCCCATGACTTGGATAAAGCGAGACTTAGAACTGTACAAATAGTTGTTGGTTTAACGACCGGACTAAAAGTTTCTCCACAATCGATTCCAACCTGTTGGGACCTGCCATCACCTACAAGACGAGCCTTATACAGCTCAAACTGCCATGAGAACGTTTTTTGTGACGGAAAACCCACATGCAACGAATAATGTTCATGTCAGGAGTGCGGGGCACTAAAACCCACGTCTTGTTCTTAATAAGGGCATTGTATTGGCGTCTTTAGGAGTACGAGGAATAGGGGAGAGTGAAGAAGTAGTAGAACACATGAGATTAAAATGGCGTTTAGGCTTAGAGATTCCATGCACACTTCTAGTGGGCATAGAGCGAGCAGGTCTTTGAGTCGGTGGAGATGGGATTGATGGTATTGGTTGGGGTAGGGTTGTTGGAGAAGTGGAGATTAGAGGGGTTGGGAAAGATGGGGCTGAATTGATATGATGAGAATGCGTCGAAGAAATAGACTCATGTGCTACAGGTGCGGAGGTGTATATAGGGGCAACAGACCTCTCAGTGACACTTATTGGGTCGTTGGATGGTCCAACAAAATGTTGTTTGTGAAAAATAGGGTGGAGTCATCTTGGAGAAATGTATAAGAGTTCGATGATGGTTTATTAAGAGAAGCAAATGGAAACTGAGTCTCATCAAAAACCACATGACGGGAAATAATTATCTGCCGGGTTGCTAAGTTATAACATTTATAGCCACGGTGGTTAGGTGGGTAGCCTAGAAATACACATGGAGTGGAGCGTGACTGTAATTTGTTAATGGTGGTATATGGAAATAGAGGGTAACAAAGACATCCAAAATATAGAGGGGGATATGGTGGAAGGGTTGCCCGACCAATGCCACGAATTGGAATTCCTTGACCATTTCCGACAATAATATTGCTTGGATAACTCAAATTAAGACAAGATGAGAGCATACCTTGTTAACCCGCCATGTGAGATGTAGTACCCGTGTCCATATACCAATTTTCATGAGGAACATTAAGACTCATAGTATGGAGTGCTTGTTCGATGTCTGTAGGTGCATAAACCGAAGGAGAGGCGGTTGACGCAACATAGGCTTGTTGAGGTCGATATCCAAGGATACCTGGGGAGTTAGGATTAACAGGAGGACGTACCCAAGAAGATGTGGGATACGGGCATGGTGGAACGGCCCATGGTGGAGGAGTCCATCCCCATTGTGAGTATTGGCCCCTTGGCGTGTGTTGGGTCTGTCGAGACTGATTACCACTCGAGTGTGAATTGTTACGCCCTCGTCCTCGACCGCGAGTGCTTGTATTGCCACGATTATTGTTGGAACCGTGACCACGACCTCGGGAATTAGTGCGGTTGCCGTTCGGATTGCTAGAAGGATTACCTAGGCTGGGAGTAAAAGCTTTAGGGTAATCGGAGTGGTTGACAGCGTTGCTAAGAAGAGCTGTAGCAGCAGCGTTGGCGGCAGCGGTTGCTTGCTTTGATTTTCGGGTCTCTTCCGGAATGAGTTTGGATCTAGCTTCATAGAAAGGAGGCAAGGGATCGGTTTATTGAATGATAGTAGCAACACCATCCTAATTTTCATTCAAACCGGCAATTAATTGCAAGACTAGCCTTTGATTCGAAACCGGAGCACCGACATTGGAGAGTTGGTCAGCAAGCATTTTGATTTCGTGGCAATAAGAGGAGACATTGGGAAAGTTGTCCAGATGGGTGTTAGTGAATTGGTTTTCCAGACCCTGGAGTTTTTGTTATCTTTGGAGTTTTTGTTATCTTGGAAAATATTTTGTAGGCGTTGCCACGCTTGCTGAGCGGTGGTATCGGGTTCGAGTATGGTGTGAAGAAGATCGTTCGAGATAGTTCCATAAATCCATTGAAGAACAATGGCGTCGAGACGGGACCATGTGGCCTCATCGTGAGGAGGCGGTGCTTTCTCTGCGTAGCAGCAGGAGGTGGCGGAGAAGAGATAATATGGTCGATTACTTGATAGGCCCGACAATGGATCTTGAATAATTCCGCCCATGATGAGTATTGGCCTTTCTCCATTTCTAGAGTGATTGGTATGAAGTTTTTAATGTTGTTGACAGTAATGGCCGGGTGGAATTTGGAGTCTGCCTTTGAGAGAAAAAAAAAATGAAAAGTAGAATAGGTTGATTGATTTAAGGTAGCACAATCTTGGCTGGAGAAGAAGAAAGGGAAAAAGAGACACTTTTCTCTAATACCATGAAAGAGATAATTCTCTTGTGTTATTCTCATTTATCACCTCACTATAAATAAGGATTACAAAAGCTGCAAATCAGCATAGGCTAACTAACTATCCTTGATATTTAAGGATATATATTAAGAATATTTACATTCTAAATATATGAGATATATACAATAATTTACATAATCCATCAATAATTTTGGTTTGCCTGTTTTCCATATAGCTTAAATACTGTTAACTATTAATCTATAGCATTCTCCAAACAATTGATATAATGCTATATTACAAACGAAATTGTGTAAGAATATATCCATATTATTACATCCAAATAGATCCTGCCACAAATCCAATGGAATTTTTACTCAAAACTGTGAGATTATAAGGAAATAAATGTAATTTTAAATAGTTCAGTTTACCAATTTTAATTGTTAAAAGTTCTTTTTCAGCTCAGAACACTGCTGGAAAAAAACTATGCAAGGAGTATCTCCAAAGGGGGCTTGGCTTGACTTTAGATGGCGGTACTACTAACAAATTATCTGAAAGGGTGCCATTAGTTGTTTGCATTTCTCGGTTGGTTGCTCAAAAAGGTCTTCATCTAATTAGACATGCGGTTAATTATATTGCAGATAATGTAAGTTTGTTGAAATGTTATTCTGCTTCTATCATATTCTCCCAGAAAGAAAACTGTCAACTTAAAATGGAATTATATTACCAAATTCAGTTCAAGAATCTTAAGCGGTAAAATATTCACTTTCCTCCTTTTTTATATCAGGGTGGACAAATGATCATTCTAGGAAAAGCTCCAGATGGTAGGGTTGAAAGAGCATTTGAAGATCTAGCTAATTTGGTAATACGATTGTTGATCATTGCATAAAATTGCGCTTTCACCTTTTTACCGATTATAGCAATGTACTATGAAAGTTATCATTAATTATAACATAGTTTCATTTTGTTATGAATATCAAATATTTTATTTTTACTATAAATAGCAATATTATGTGGCCAATGGTAGCAACATACTTTAATTATCCCTAATAACAGCAACATTTTGTTTATATTGGTAACAAATTGTAAGTAAGTTACTAAAACTGATAACTTTCATTGTATGTTTTTAGTATCAGTAAACCGGTGAAAGTATGTTGCTATCTTAGACAATTAGCACGAATTTTAGTAATTTGATTGATAGATTTGTATTGAATCCAATTATTACTTGTGAAGAGTTAAAACTACAAATTACATAAGTTCTATGATTATTGGTTCCCATTTTCATATAGATAGAGGGATGTTTTATTGGTTCACGTTTTCAGAACTTATATCTTGATTGCTAATATTTACATCCCAATTGTTGAGATCCATTATATTTATGGTTTACCGTTTATATTATATAGTAAATGCTGTTAGGAGTAGTATCTTTTTGCCTGCTTTTTATTCAATGACCATTGCCTGTTTCTCTTTCTGTAGCATAACAAAGGGTCTACAGTTCGCATCCTCTTGATGTATAGGTAATGTGTTGTGCACAAATTTGCATACAATCTAGGCTTAGCATATTTAAGGCTAAGGTCCTAATATAGCAACACATCTTTTTCATAAAAAACCTTGTCAATAAACTTGCAAACTGTGTAATTTTGGTAAACTTTTGGAAGAAATAACCATGACGCTTATTAATTCTTTTAAAAGACGATCATAATTTCTTTATAAGTAATAAGTATTTATAGTAGTTACTATATACTATAAAATGTATCCAATTGCAGTGAGGAGCTGTCACATATGCTTTATGCGGCTGCTGACATGGTGTTGATTCCTTCTATATACGAGCCATGTGGGCTTGCTCAGATGATTGGAATGCGTTACGGATCGGTATATTGTTCTCTCCAAAGAGGCATAGTTTTTCATTATTCTTCTTTCTAATTATCGACTCCGGGTAGTTTTTGGTAATTGCATAATGTAATTGGTTGAGTTGTGATAATCAACTTACAAATGATAAGATTAATATGCCATAAAAGCTCCCGGTTCAAATCACACCAGTTTCAACTTTTAGGAGGCCGCCCACCCCTATTTTTAAGTATGTTGTTTGCCTGGTCCCATGGGTTTGCGGGGGTATTCATGGAGCCTACGTTTGCCTGTGACGTCAGATGAGATTTTCATGGTTACCCACTTACTCAAATAAAAAAAGAAGATAATTTGTTGTAAAAGCATTTTCATACATACCTTGCTAATTTACTAGATGTGCAAGCAGGTTAAACATACACATAAACAAGTATGTGATTATTGCAGGTACCAATAGTAAGGAAAACTGGTGGCCTTGCCGACACTGTTTTTGATATGGATGATCAGTCACAGCCTGAGATGGCTAACGGGTAATTGTGTATTTAAGTATTAAGAATTCAAATTATTTCACAGGGTGAACTTAAATTGTATTCCTAGAATTTCGTTAATGAGAATCGTAGAATATTATATTCATTACCTCTTGTGGTAGTTCAAGCGGTCCCTTTCCGTTTCAACTTTTGAATGCGATAAACGTTTTGCATGATAGGGTTTGAATCACATAAAAACCCATGACAGTACGGACGATGGGATGAATCCGTAATGAGTTACCTCACCATCAAGATAGTGCTTTTATCTTCGACGATATTTCCCATTGAGCAATTTCATGTTTGAATTCTTATGCAAGTATAATATACACCAGAAAATGTGTTGTAATTTCTTTTTCTCTTCAAGTTTTGTCTTTGAAGGAATTGATGAAGGCTCTTTAAGTTGGGCTCTCGATCGTGCATTTTCATATTACCGAGAAAGTAAGTTGCATTAATTACTTCCAGTCGAAAAGTTATGATGCGTTTCTTTTCACATCTTACCATTCAGTATTCATTTCTTACATATTAATATTTTCCTTTCAATGCAGACCCAACCGAGTGGGAAAATATCGTACAGAAAGTTATGCAAATCGACAACAGCTGGAATAAAACCGCTGGGAAATATGTTGACTTATACAACTCGATAAGAGTAAGATGGTAGTCTTTTTAATGCGTCTTAGCTTCGTAACCGGCACAGCTCTAATCGTGTTAAAGCTGCAAACACAACATTTTACTTATTTTTAGTATCAAGTAGCCAGGAACCAATCGATGTGCTCTTTACCTTCAAACACAAGTACTCGATAACTTGAATATATAGTTTTCTTTTTATAGTTCCTTGCCTATATATGTACATGAAATCCAATGGCGTTGCCATGTCTGATTACAATAGAATTCCACTTCTCTTGAAAACTTCTGAATCGTTGTGACAAACTCGAAGATATTTCTAGTTGGTTACGCCTGGACCGTGAAACCGACAAACTGGAGGTGATACCAAACAATTCATGTATTAGTTCTTGTTCAGTACCTTCTTGCGATTTTATTCTATAAAAATTGGGAAAAAATGGGAACCAGACTAAGCCAGCAGGCCCAGCAACATTGGTTCTCAGTTTTGATTCAGTTTGTTGTTTTGGAACCTTGACAAAATTTTGCATAAATCAAGTGGTTCCACGGAAACCTGACGCCCGTTGGCAAGCGAAAAAGTTATCTTGATTCATACAATTGGACCAATTGGTATGGATCTTAATGATTAGTTCAAAAGCACAAAATAATACAACAAATGCCTAATAAATATGCAAGAAAAAGAGAGAAATTGTCAGTCTAAGCATATTTTCATTCATTCCTTTACTTGAGAATTGTACACTTTGTTCGGGGAGCAACTCGAAAACCACCCTGCGATAAACCAAAAAACGTTTATAACTACAACGAAAACGGCTTTAGGCATAGCCCCACCGCCTACCTTTAGAAACAAGAAGGGGTGATGAACTACAAGGTTTTTGCCCGAAGTAAAAACGGAGAACTCCCATACTACATACAGCCTTCCCAGGAATGCCGAAAATTACCATAACCATATTACTAAAACGATTTACGCATCATCAAAGTGGTTTTGCTTTCGCAGCTGGGATTGTCTGAGAAACCGATCAAAGTAAAACCACCTCAGAAATTGACGTCAGTCGCAACCCTATACGCGAAAAGATTATATCCCCACAGAAGTCAAGGCAACAATATATCCAGGAGTTAATGTATCTATGCAAACAATATCCACGAGATTTCTTTCCGTCCGCTTACTAACAGTTTTACTGTACTTCCCTATGTTCATCAATGTAAAGGGATTCGGCAACTTTATCAGCAAGTTGAGTTATTGAAGTATCATGATCATTCACAGCACTCGGAGCGTTTTTTGTAAAATCCCGCTCCTTGGACCTCTTTTCCTGCAATTCCTTCTCTCGCTCATCATAGTAACTGAAATCATCTAAGATTGATGTATCTGCATCGTAATCTTTAAAGATTTTTAACATCGCGATTCCCGGTTCTAATTTCACCTATACACAAGGAAGAGAGTATAATCAATCCGACCAAAAGATAATAACACGATACTAACACATGTTTTGATGCATGCGTGCATTATTACTTACCTCTTGGGAATCTCGGCTATGAGTGACAGGCTTGTTGTCATTATTTTCAAGAAAGATGTGTCGGAATCGACTGTTGGGAACATCTTTGATGATGTGCCACTTAACACGGAATTGGCCGCTCCATCTATCCTGCTGCCAATATTCTGCATCGTTCATGAAATCAACAGGTCCAACCATTTCAGCCACGCCACAAAACTGTCCGCTGGCGTTTACCTATAAAATTTAATCACAAGAAACTCAAAATATCATATACTAACTCTTCAACGGACCACCAGAAGATCAGCATATGGCATAACAGAGTCGATACTTAAATCGAGAGAAGAAAACTCACCGAAAAGAAGAGGAAAATTGGACAGGCGCCACCGGCTTCTTTTGCTTCTTGAAAAGCAGCATCTAGTTTTCTGTTTCCCAGTGGAGTACTTGCCCAAACGCTGTACTTGATACTTTTATGGACATTATCTTCACTAAATGACTTTATTACAAAGAATTTTGCATTTTCGTGGGTTGTAACAAAATCGGATCGGTTGTAAAGCTCAATTCCAAGACTAGAAGGAAGGTCTTTTTTACAATCTCCAGGAGTTAATTGCTCAGCAGTATTATTTCCTTTTGGCTTTGATGCCCTCGGTCCTCTGTTACGATCACTGGTAGTACCATGCGTTTCGCTAATTATGCTAATAGCATCCCGCTCCCTATGTTTCACACCTTTGTCGGGCACAAGACGATTCAGTCGACTAGCTTCCCCATGGAAAATTGAATTACTGCCATAGCTATTAAACCCTTGTAGTGATCCACTTTGTGGGTAGCGTCTTGTGGAGGAACCTGATACCGACCCATATCCATATGCAGATTGTTGCTGCGGAATCTGAAAATCAACAAGTCAAAGGTAAAGATTACATCAGCAGGAAAACACGAGTTTAAAAACTTTGAACTTACCACTCATATTAACGTAGTTTCCTACTTGAATACTTAAAAATCTGTATTACCACTAGCCTATCAGTCTTGGGCTTTGTTTGGAAAAGAGCTTTTAAGAGCTTTTCGAAGCTTTTGTTTTTAAAAAGCTCTACCAAAAACTAAATGCCATGTATGAAAGTAGAAAGTAGAGCTTTCATTTTCTAGAAAAAAAGTTCTATAAAACGCTATTAGATGTAGCGTTTGAAAAGCTTTGGAGCTTTTGGTCCAACATAATTATTTTTTTACCCTCCTATTAATACTATTAATGTCCTTTTATATAACTTAATACTAAACACTGCAGCTACAATTACTTTTACCAAACACAATTATAAAATTAAAAACTCCAGCTCCTTTAAAAAGCTCCGCTACTAAAAGCTCTACCTCTTTCATAATCCCGAAGCTACAACTAGTTTTGCCAAACATATCTTTGGTAAAACGTGAATAACTGAAGATGATAAATACCAAAAAAAGTGAAAGGCATATTTAGCTCTAAAGTGGACAAACCTGACCAAAAATGTGCTCGTACGACCCAAGTATGCCAACTGGCGAAGGGTACAAGCCTCCTGATGTCAGTGGAGATGCATAGTTACCTGCATCTGAGGACACTGACCGATTTGGGACCGTTTCACCAGGACCAATGTCCCCCGGATATTTATAGAATCCAAGATTATTATTTCCTGAAGGGTTGCCTCCAGCAAAAGAACCATATTGTAAATAATAACCTGATCCTGGACCCAAGAAAACGTTGTCAGCAAGAGCCTCTTGGCCACTGTTTGCTGGTGGTGCAAGATCTGTTGGAAGATTAGATGAAACATGAGGCAAACTAGGAGAAACGGGCTGCGAGTAGTATGACGGAGACATCGGAACTTGATGCGGCGAAAACAGCTGGCCGTCTATCATTATGGGAGATAATGGACTAGCAACCGGAGAGTACTGGCTATATGCCACCTGGGCATCAAACCCGTAAGCAGGATGAAACAATAGTGATGTGTTATCATTGTACATTGCCTGGATCAGGTCAAATACATAAATTAACAAAAAACCTGTGAGTTTGTATTCAAATAGGTAATAGTGTTGAGAAAATATGCAAATGGCAAACGAAATAGCTTCTGTTCTCACCGGAGGTACAACTTGCAAGTTATTAGCATGAACATAGTTTGAATAGTCTCCCCAATTAGCTGAGCCGTCTTCATAACCTGATGTAGATCAAGAAATTTCCATAAAAAAAGTAGAAATAGCAAAAAACATGGTTTAAGCAGACTCTTGACCTCTATAACATAAACGAAATCCCCGAGATTATATAAGAAGTTAAAAAGCAACCTCCATAAAAGTAGGTCTGCTCTGGAGGAGGGAAAATATTCGATGGGTTTACAGGGGTCTGCACTCCACTTGCATTCCATGCTTCTGACGGGTTGGAAATGTTTCTCAGGGAACCTGTGATGGTTGCATCCGGAGAAGGATTCGGAGAAACAATCCTTTCATCTTTAGGGGAAAGTGGCTGATAATACAAATAAAGTACTAATCATATACTGAAAGAAGATCCAGGATTCTAGGGGTGTGCAGAACTCAGGATTGGACAGTAATGGTAACAAACCGTACCAGAACGGGACCCAAGTACCCAACAGTTCGATTCTCAATTCCAACTTTTTAGTCAGTCCGGTATTGGACCATTGCACACCCTTAGAAAAATCAATACAAATGTAAATGAACAGGAAACAAGTACCTTATCCTTGTAACTATCAGGCACAAGCGCATCACCTGCTATTAGTGTCATATTTGTCAACAAGTTAGTGATTCAGCTGATTAAGAAACCACACAAGTAGTAGTCTAATAAAGGCAGCATACTAGAGAAAATATAGATTACAACCATACAATCATGCTGTCATATTACAAAGAACGAATAAATGTAGTAGAGACCAATGGTGTGGACTGTGGCAAGTCATAGCATTCTCTTTGTATCTCTTAGAATATGATTGTGTGAGAGAGAGATAGGAGCCCCAAATCTTAATATTCACTTGGGTTCACCTCTAAGGTCTAATTTTTGTCGTAAATCTAAAAGATAAGAACTTCAATGTTTTAGGAGTGTTTGTTAAAGAATTTATTGAAGAGCTTAAAACCAGTTGAATGTCCTCCTTTCTTAAGACTAAAACCAACTTCATAAAAACTATGTTACCAACTCTTATATTTCGAAAGTGAAATCAGATTTCACACATTGTACCGTGTAAACAATTGTAACCAATATATTCTCAATGACAATTCGAAAAAACGCAGCAAGATCCAAGTGTAGTGAATAAAAAGTAACAGAATAACGAGATATTGCAAATGGAGCCTCCACTACAAATCTTAAAAACTAGAAACACCTTTAATACACATAAAGTAACCAAAATGGCCCATGACAGAAATTAATCGCTATCGTCTTGAAGACAAACCAAATAATTCTTTCCCTGTTATTGCAATAGTATCAGATTTGTGAATCACTATTTAGTTCAAGATGGATTCAATTCATGAATTTGAAGCTAAAGAATAACAAATTCAACCAATGTAAAAGGTCAACATTATGAGGAAAATAAATCTTCAGGAATAGAACAAACTTTGGTGCAAGATCTGAATCCAAAACAAAGATCTCAAACGGCCAAATTTCAAAGGAAGTCCAAATTCCACAAGCTTTATCAACATCAAATCGCAAATAAGCGCTAAAGCATAGTGAAAAACTACGAAATCAATAAACAGAAACCCTAGATTCACAAATCATAATATAAAACCAATACCAGAAGAAGAAAACATCACATACACAAAGTAAAATTCGGGATCGCATAGGATACGTAACGCCAAAACAATCAATCACGCAAACAACACAACGACAATGTTGCAAGAAAGAAGGAAATCGAAAAAGAAATTGAGAATTTCCCCCAAATCAACATACATAAATTTCACATTATTACCAAACAAAATTACAAAGAATTTCGTAATTAAGCAAGAATTACATACCACCGTGTAAGGGCAAAGCTGAAATTGAAGCTGGAGAGACTCGATCTTTTCCCTGTTGACCTTTTTCTTCCATGATTTTCCGAAACGCCTCAAATCGAATCAATAATTTAAAAAAAATTCTGAAAGTAGAAAAAAAAAATGGGAAAATCAAGATTGAAGAATCGAATTCGAAGTTCTCATATAATCATCATCATCATCATCATAGATCATCATCATAATCAACATCAAAAGGGTTTTAGGTCATATATATAGATACAGATTTATATATACATATATAACACACATGTACACGTAGTTGTGCGTGTGTGTGCATATGGAGTCGCTTTAAGAAACTTCTTCGTCTTTTCCTTTTATGTGTTTTTTAAATATATTTTTCTGTTCTTAAACACCATTTATAATTAATATTAATCGGTAAGCACCGGTTAAATTAAAGGTACAAATATGGCCGACCCAGAAAATTTTTTTTATGGGATCGGAATTTAATAGCTACGATAGTGTAAGTGTTGGAAAAAAGTGTATATTTTTCAAAGAAAAAATGTATTTTTCATGTTTTTGGACCAAATATAATTATATATAATTGTGAAATATATAATTAATATTTTGTGATTTTGTATTCTCCTTGAAGAGAGAATTCCAACGATATAAAGAACGTCCAAAACGGAGCTAAAATGAATGAGATATCGATGCTCAAATATTGATGTTTGGAATGAATGAAACTCTTAGTGGGAGAACTTGAGTCCCACATAGGAAGAAAGATGGAAACCAAAATAGGTTTATAAGGAGGAGTGGTTAAAACCATGACAAGATTGTTTGTGGTTTTACTCCAATGCCTACCCGCGTGTGGGGGGTGCAAATCTTGGACCACGATGGCTAAAATCCAATGAACTCGTGTACGCCAACACCTGCGGACACTAATGCAGCCCCGAAAATCAAGGCTCGTGTGAGGCAGTAAAGCTGAGGGGTCGAACTTTAAAAATCATGGGGTCAAAATTTTTTTAGCAATATACATTCCCTGCAAATTCGAAAATTTATTGGCGTTGGCTGACCCCCATACTGTAAGGGTGGGTCCGCCCCTACGTACGTACAATTTTTTTTATATACAGGTCTTGAACAAATACAAATAAACTTTCATTACCGCAGGCCAAAATGCAATTTTGAAAAGCAAGCCAGAGAAAAGCATCGTTGAGATAATCATTTATAGACTTTAATTTAATTTACATAAGATTCATTATATTCATTGCATTTTATGATTTTATATATACAAGCTTCCTCGTTAGGTTCATTGCATTCATAGACTTTATGCTTTAACATACATAAGATTCATTAGATTAATCACATTCAAACTATGTAAATAAGTTATCTGTAGAATGCAAATTCGAGTGAGAGCTGAGGGGTCGAACTTTAAAAATCATGGGGGTCAAAAAATTTTTAGCAATATACATTCCCTGCAAATTCAAAAATTTATCGGCGTCGGCTGACCCCCATACTGTAAGGGTGGGTCCGCCCCTGGGTACATACAATTTTTTTATATACAGGTCTTGAACAAATACAAATAAACTTTCATTACCTGTGAAAATTAGTTTCTACCAATTCAATCAACTAGATGCAATTAATAAGAACAGAGAATTTAATCAATACTGACCGAATGATTTGATTGAAGAACTTGATGATTACAAAATGATGAACTGAATATTCTTCTTCGTACAGAGCTGTTCTCTAAATTGAATGCGTACAAAAAGTGATATCTGACAGATCTGACCCATTCTAGAAAGTCAACATGACTATTTATACAAAATTACAAACTATAAGGAAATTACACATTAAGTCCCTAGACTTTGGTATTTCATCAACTAAAACATATTCCAACAATCTCCCCCTTTGATGAAAGTAGCAAAGTCTTCAAGTTGACAAGCCCAGCTTCTGTTCAAATCTTCTAATACTTTTCCGATCTGACAGCCTCCATTCAATTTTAGAAATAAACTCGACCATGAGTTTTCGATCGTTAACTGATAAAGCCCCTTTCTTTGTCTTCCTCTTTTGATCTGCTGCCAGCTTGCCTTTCAGACCATTCATCACCTTAATCAACGTTCCATCAGAAAACTTATTCAGTTCAACACTTCTCATAGCTCTCAATCTTTTATTTCTATCTTTGTACATGACAGCTGGATGCTTCACCATTATAACTTGAAACTCTTTAAGCTCACCAGCAAATTTAATATCTCTGTGAGGTGCAGTCATGTTTATCTTCCTCATGCCTCTCTCAACTCCAATCTGTAGATCTTGCACTGACATTAATACCAGTTTGGTATGCATAAAATGAAACAATGTCTTCAGTGCAAATCTACAATGTTCATTCCTTTTATTCCTGCACAGTTCGTCAAAAAGATCTTCAATATCGACCAAGTGCATGTTGAACATGTCAGCTTCTGTGAATACATATGTGTTTCCATCAGACCTGGTTACAGTAAACTTCGGATAAAAAATCTTAACAAATCTTTCCTTTTCAATCATCACCAGATCTACTATCCTGAAGTCACTCTTCACCTTCTCAACCTCTTGAGTCTTGTTTCTTAAGAAACTTGCATAGTTGACCAGATTGGGCATGTTCGGCTCTAAGACTCGGAATAACTTGTGAAATGAGCAAGGAGCTTGCTTTTTACAAAAGATCCGTTTCTCTAAAATGTCTTCAATGTACGGCATCTTATTTCTTTTCCTTATGAACTCAGCAGACCTGTTCTCTGGTAGTTCAAGCTTTTTCACCTTTTTCTTACTTATCTCATCTTTATTCAACAAAGTCAACATATCTTGAATTTCTCTCTGCACCACTTGTTGTGCTTGAAATCTTAATCTGTGTTGCTTCTTTGACTCATCAGCAAGTACAAATTCATTAAAGAATCTGTCCATCACTTCCACTTCATTTAAGACAACTGTTTCTTGAGCGATACTGCTCTCAACAGGGAACTCCTCAAATTCTTCCTTAATCTGTACAACTACCTCAGGCTTTTCAACCGTTGGTGTTGATTCAACATCTTTCATGATTTCTTCAACTAACACCTCCTCTTCTTCTATTCTTTCAGCTCTAAAGTCAACATCAGTTAATGCAATTATGTCATCATCTTCAGACAATTCAATATACTCTTCTCTTCCTTCTCCTATCTCTAGAATACTCAGCTCCTTCTCTTTTTCTTGTACATCTTCCTCAGAATCAATATATTCAACAAATTGATAGATATCAGGCTGAGTGTTCAAAGGAACTGGAACATCTTCATAAAGAATCAATCCCATCTCTCTTTGTTCACCAGCTGACTGTTTGGATCCTCCGGCTTCTTTCCCTTGAGATTCTGGCTCCTTCTCTGGATATGTCAGCATTAAAATCCCTGGCGTCGGTTGATCAAGCTTTCTCCTCTTCTCCCCCTCATGAGGAGCATCATCGGAGTCTTCGTCATGCTCATCATGTTTTCTCTTTGACGAGGAAGCTTGAGCCTTGCAGGTCTCTTCCACTGCAGCTACTCGTTCAGAAAGATTACCCAACGCAGTTACCACAGTATTTTCCAGGCTGATCATACGTTCTCGCATCTCATCAAACTGTTCAAAAACAAAATCATTCAACTCTTCCTTCAACTCTTCTATATCTTGCTTTGAGTCAGTTTGTTTGACAGACTCCTCTGCAACATCTTTTCCCTTTAACAATTTCTGAATATTCGTCATTTGAGCCATTACTTCCGCTAACTGATTAGAAACATGCAAATTGACACCAGACACAGCTGCATTCAGTGCACTTGTCAAGGTTGACTCTGTAACAAAAGGGGATAAACTCACCACTGGGTCACGTAGACTTCCAGTTGACACAACAGTCGAACTTGTAAAAAGAACTTCTGTGTGGCCAGTGCTCAGAGTTGGTATTGGCGTTTCTCTGACAGGACTTCCACCCTCTTCAAGTGACGGAGCAACAAATGCTTCCGTTACTAAGGGTGTTCCGGTGGAAACACTAAGTTCAGCCACACTTACTTCAACGAATGAAGTTGACTCAAGTGACCTAAAGTGTATAGGATCTAGACTTTGTGATTCAAATGAAGTCGTACACACGGGCATTTGTGTACTTGTTTCAATATCCATCAAGTCCAATTGACTTTCGGATAGATCATGTGTTTCATCCCGGTGTTCAAATAAAACAATCTCCTGTTGAGAGGAG
>JAANYP010002479.1:0-19130 GCA_020465985.1 Centrapalus pauciflorus
CTTGTACATTGACATAACTAAAAACTGTTTTTGACTTCTTATATTTGGTGAGATCTACTGATGGAGTCTTTGGAGAGTATTTGGTGATAATATGAGGTATCCAACTATTTTGATCATCTTTTCTTCTGACAGTCTCAGATGATTCACTAGCAGTTCCAGATTGATGCCCAGCAGCTTGAGCTGTGTTGGTAGTGCTAACAGTTTCAGTTTTTGCACTAACAGCATCAGATTTTGTCTTAACAGTCTGATCTTTTGCATTAGCAGTTTGAGCATCAGATTTGTCCTTGACACACCATATTTGTTTAAAACTTGATTTAGGCTTTGCCAAAACTTGTTTTTGATGTGTGGACTGTTTTTTATTAACTTTGTAAAACCTGTGATCAACTGTTTTCTTTGGAACTGCTGTGGAAGGTTTCACTTTTGAGTGTTTTGCCTGAATAAGATTTGATTTTGTGTGAGACACAGTCTGTTTTGCAACAGCTGGTTTGTAAAAACAATCTTTGGCTAAGTGATTCTTCCTTCCACAGTGAAAACATCTTTTGACAGTTTGAATTGGAGAACCAGACTTTTCTGCCAATTTCTGGTTCTTGTTTCTTTGATTTCCTCTTACCTGCTGTTGTTTAGGAAACTTTTGAACACCATGCTTTTGGCATGTGCAGACAGAAGCAATTTTACCTCTTTTATTTCCTTTTGATGAAGATGCAGTGTTACAGTTAGAATGGTAACGGAACTGGGAGTAGCATTGCATACACTCATCTTCCCAATTAAAGAAATATTTTAAGTTGTTATCTTCCCTTTCTTACTTGGAGCTTGGATCTCTATGGGTGCACTCATTGTGTCACAGTCTTTATTTTGAATCTTATCTTCCTTTGATTTAAGACTGTCATCAAGGATAGGATCTACAATGGTCATAGACTCATCTAGTGGTTCATTGACAAGTCTATCAGCAACCTCACTCATTGGGTGAATGTACTTGTTGTTGTATGGAGGTGGAGTAGCTTTGTATCCTATTCCTTCTTTGGGATTAACCTGAGATTTCACTCTATCTTTAAATTGGACTTCCATTAGGTGTTCCAGCTTTTGATTTGCTAACTTGAAGTTTCCTAGATCTATGTTAACAGATTCTAGTTTCTTATTAGCCTCAAACACCTTTTGTTCAGTCTCTTCTACCTTTTTATTCAGAGATTCTATTTTCTTATTTAGCTCCTTTTTCTCCCACTCATGATAGGTTCTATCATACCCCATTTGAATCTCATTATCCTTATAATCATTGATCTGTTTTTCCAGATCTTCTATGGCTTGCATGTATTCATATCTCCTTTCTTCCATCTTAGCTAAAGTTTTGCACATGCTCTCATTATGATCTCTGTACTTTTTAACCATATTTTGCAATGATTGAGAGCAGAGTTTAGAATTTACCTCAGATGGTAGTTCAGTGGAGGAGACATTTGATGTTTCTGCCATTAGAGCTTGATTTTGAAATTCTTCCTCTGTCTGATCACTCCAGTCAAACACATTGTCTTCTTGAGAGACAAGTGCTGTTGATGATGATGTTTGAATGGGCTGTGAAGTCCTTGATGGCTGTTGACCTTGAGATCTACATTCTCTAGCAAAGTGACCAAGCTTATGACATTTATAGCATTCCACTTTTGATTTATCAAAAGCTGGTTTGCCTTCTGTTTTGGCTTGAAAGTTGGACCTTCCAGTTCTTTTAAGAAATCTTTTGGCCCTCATGGTCAGCATTGCATGTTGCCACTTTAAATCCATCTCTTCAAGATCATCTGGATGAATTTGTTCCAAGTCTTCAACATTTAGAGCAAATAATCCATCATTGGCAACAAAAGCTTCATAGTGAATTTCAGCAGAGTTGCCATCACCACCTGAAAAGGAATCACAGTTATTAGATTTTTCAGAAGACAGAAGAGCAGTGTTGTGATTATAAGAAAATGATTTCTTTTTAGCATCAATGTCAGTCTCAAACACTCTTAAACTGTTATACAGATCATCCAATTCTATCTCATCAAGAGTGTCTTTTGTTCTCCATTGTGCAGCATAGACTGTCCATTCTTCTCCAAGAGATCTGAGAAACTTTCTGTTGACTTCATCTTGATCCAGGTTGACCTTTGCACTTTCCAGTTCACTTATCAGTTTGTTGAACCTGTCAAAAATTTGAGTAAGGTTTTCATTCTTGCCACCAGAAAAGTTTTCATACTGCTGTTTCAAGAGGTCCTTTTGGTTTCTCTTGGTACTGGCATTACCAGCAAACCTCTTCTCTAAGGCATTCCAAAGAGAATGAGCAGTATAAAATTTTTTGAACTGATGTTGATAAGCATTAGGAATGGCTATTTGTAACAGTGTAAGTGCTTTTACTTCCTTCATTCTAGCCTTCCTTTCAAGTTCAGTTTTTGGAGGAGTTTTGACTGGTTTTCCCTCTTCATCAAGTTCTGGATCAACTACAGGAGGAAATTCAACAGCTTCCCATATGGCATAATCAATGAATTGAATATGCTGTTGAATCCTGAGTTTCCACATCTCAAACTCAGTGGGCTTGAGCATAGGCACTTTGAGTCCTGGCCCAGATCCACTGCTGCTATTTTCAAATTCCATTGTAAAAGATTAAAAATTTAAAAGAAAGTTTTTGACTTTGGAAAACAAAGAGTAGCCTGGTTTGAAAAACCTGATTTGAACAACCTGGTTTGACAAACCTGGCTCTGATACCACTTGTCAGGATCTAAATCTGAATTACCAAGACTAACTGATTTGAATTTATCAGAGTATAAATCAATAATCTTGCTTTGAATCAAAGTTTAATCAAGAAGTTTGCGGAATAACACTTAATTATTTTGACAAAAACTTTCAGAATCAATAATAAATAAACACACAGGAATTAATCAAGATTGTTTGTATTGCTGAATTCATCAATTACAATCACCTCTAATCTGTTTGATTAGACGAAGAACACAGACTGTTCTTAGGGTTTTACAACCTTAGAGGCTTATGAAAACTTAATCAACAAAAGCAATTACAGACTCAAAATATGCAGAAAACTCCTATACAATAGAAAGACCTATTCTATGTATTTATATTGTTTCTTGATATGTTTCCTTGACGAATGATGACTTCTCTGATAGTAGATATGCTGGAATCTTCATGTAGATATCTTTTCCTGAAAATCAGCACTTTCTGTTTATGAAACTGTTGAGCAGCTTGAATCACTTGACAGCATGAGCAGAGCAGCTTGAGTTGTTTTGCTCTGGCAGCTTGAACTTTTACACTGGCAGCTCGAGTTTCTTCAACTAGCAGCATGAACTTTGAATTTACATTTAAAATCTACTAACAGTCTGAGAAGTCTAACTAACAGCTTGAACATACTTAAACTATTTCCCAACATACCTTATGGCTACATTTAATATTCGTGACTAAATCACATGTAAACCGTGGCTATATGGTAACAATTTCTATATAGTTGTGGTCTATATTTTTTAGTAACCGTGACCATAAAATACTTTTAGTCACAATTTCTTTTAACACCATGACAGTTGGATACATTCAGACACACATAAACAATTAATCAGTGACGTTAACATTCTTACAGACACGCATAAACAAATAAACCGTGGCCACCTGGTATATTTAAAGACGCAAAAATATTTAATCGCGACCATTGGATAAATTTATACACACATAATCAGCTAAACCGTAACTATTTGAGACATTTAAACACACCACATGAATGAAACCATGACAATTGGTAATATTTTAACGCACATAAACTATTAAGTGGTGTGACCATTGGTACATTTAGACATGCATAAACAATTAAACCGTGACCGTCGGTTACACTTAGACACACATAATTTATGCAACTGGACATACATAAAGTATTAAACCGTGACAATTGGTACATTTTGACACACAAAATTAATTACACCATGACCATACTATTATTTTAGTCACAGAATAATTCGTTGATTCATGACAATTGCTTACTTTGAGACACATATAATAACCCAAAATGTGACCATAGACCATTTTTAGTTACTTATTACTTCCTAATCGTGGCAATTGGTAACTTTGAGACACATACAACAATACAATCTGTGACCATCAAATACTTATTGTCACGTTATATTTCTTTTAAAATCACTATTGTTCCTTTTAGACACTTGTAAAAAATTAAACCGTGACAATAAGTTACTTACAACCACATGTGTTTTCTTTTATCGTGACTGTTGTTTACTTTTAGACACACATAACATTTATAATAGTGACCGTAAAATATTAATTGTGTCATGTTGTTTCGTAAACGGTGATCGTTGATCCCTTTTAGTCATACAAAATAAAATTAAATGTGACCATAAAATACATATAGTCACATTCTTTGTCTTTAATTATTACAATTAATTACTTTTAGCCACGTATATTAAAATAAAACGTGACCACAAACTACTTGTAGTCACGGTTTGTTTTCTTTTATCGTGATTAATATTTAGTTTTTAAAACATATAAGACATTTAACCATGACCATAAGATACTTATAATGACACGTTGTTTTTTAAACTGTGACAATTGATAACTTTAACCATATAAAAGAAATTAAATTGTGACCATAAAAAACTTATAGCTACACTTTGCCTATTTTCCTATGACAATGAATTAATTTTAGTCACATATAATAAAATAACACGTGACCATAAACTTCTTGTACTCACGGTTGTTTTTTTCATCATAATTAATGTTTACTTTTTGACACATATAAGACATTTAACCATGACCACAAAATACTAATAATGATGAGTTTTTTCTTAAACTGTGACAATTAATAACCTTTAACTACACAAAACAAACTAAATCGTGACCATAAAATAGTTATAGCCCTCGGTATTTTCTCTCTTTCTCCCTCTCCCTCTCACTGTCTCTTTCTCATTCTCCCTCTCAATTTTATGTATCTGAATGCTGTTGAGTTGCTAGATCTGAGAAAATACCGAGGGCTATAACTATTTTATGGTCACGATTTAGTTTGTGTTGTGTGGTTAAAGGTTATTAATTGTCACAGTTTAAGAAAAAACTCATCATTATTTGTATTATGTGGTCATGGTTAAATGTCTTATATGTGTCAAAAAGTAAACATTAATTATGATGAAAAAAAAAAACAACCGTGAGTACAAGAAGTGTATGGTCACGTCTTATTTTATAATATGTGACTAAAATTAATTCATTGTCATAATAAAATAGGCAAAGTGTAGCTATAAGTTTTTTATGGTCACAATTTAATTTCTTTTATATGGTTAAAGTTATCAATTGTCACTGTTTAAAAAACAATGTGTCATTATAAGTATCTTATGGTCATGGTTAAATGTCTTATATGTTTTAAAAACTAAATATTAATCACGATAAAAGAAAACAAACCGTGACTACAAGTAGTTTGTGGTCACGTCTTATTTTAATATACGTGGCTAAAAGTAATTAATTGTAATAATTAAAGACAAAGAATGTGACTATATGTATTTTATGGTCACATTTAATTTTATTTTGTATGACTAAAAGGGATCAACGATCACCGTTTACGAAACAACATGACACTATTAATATTTTACGGTCACTATTATAAATGTTATGTGTGTCTAAAAGTAAACAACAGTCACGATTAAAGAAAACACATGTGGTTGTAAGTAACTTATTGTCACGGTTTAATTTTTTACAAGTGTCTAAAAGGAACAATAGTGATTTTAAAAGAAATATAACGTGACAATAAGTATTTGATGGTCACAGATTGTATTGTTGTATGTGTCTCAAAGTTACCAATTGCCACGATTAGGAAGTAATAAGTAACCAAAAATGGTCTATGGTCACATTTTGGGTTATTATATGTGTCTCAAAGTAAGTAATTGTCATGAATCAACGAATTATTCTGTGACTAAAATAATAGTATGGGCATGGTGTAATTAATTTTGTGTGTCAAAATGTACCAATTGTCACGGTTTAATACTTTATGTATGTCCAATTGCAACCAATCGTCACATTTTAATAAATTATGTGTGTCTAAGTGTACCCGACGGTCACGGTTTAATTTTTTATGCATGTCTAAATGTACCAACACCACTTAATAGTTTATGTGCGTTAAAATATTACCAATTGTCACGGTTTCATTCATGTGGTGTGTTTAAATGTCTCAAATAGTTACGGTTTAGCTGATTATGTTTGTATAAATTTATCTAATGGTCACAATTAAATATTTGTGCGTCTTTAAATATACCAGGTGAACACGGTTTATTTGTTTATGCGTGTCTGTAAGAATGTTAACGTCACTGATTAATTGTTTATGTGTGTCTGAATGTATCCAACTGTCATGGTGTTAAAAGAAATTGTGACTAAAAGTATTTTATGGTCACGGTTACTAAAAATATAGACCACAACTATATAGAATTGTTACCATATAGCCACGGTTTTAGGCCATGGCCACGGTTTTACATGTGATTTAGTCATGAATATTAAATGTAGCCATAAGGTACCAAAAGTGATGCGACCTTTGGTCACGATTTGAATGAAAAATAAAACTGTGGCCAAAGGTCTATGGCCACGGTTTTTTAACGTGGCGGAAGACATATTTTGTACTAGTTTTGTTGGCTTGCGGTAGAACTTTTTCTGAAATGCCTTTGTCAGCAAGGCCATCTGCTTCTTCATCTCTTCTATCTCAGAATCAGTTGAATCTGAATCTGATGAACTACTGCTCAAAACAACCCGCTTTTCCTTCTTTAGCTTGTACTTATATTTCTTATCAGCCAGGAGAGCTAGAGGATCAACGGTTGCCTTTTCTGCTTGTTTCTTTCCAGACATTGTCCATAAAACAACTTCTTGGTAGTTGTTAAGGTTCTCAAATACCATATGGAAATCCATATCGTCAATCTCTTTTGTTTGCTGTATGATCATTGTGTATTTATCCCATTCAGGATTCAACACATTCAGGAATTTGACATTTATATCCAGATTGGATTTTGTCACTCCATTCCTCTTCATCTCACTTACCAGATTGACGAACCTCAGATAGGTACTTTCCAGCAATTCTCCTTCTCTCGCTCTAAAGTTTTCAAAGGTTGTCAGACTGTTTCTGGCTCTATTTGTTGCTGCTTTTTCTAAACCGCGCATCAGTTTACACACCTCATACCAGATAGATTTAGCTGTTTTTGTATTGGTCAGACTGATATATATTTTGTTTGGGATTGAAATCAGCAAGAGCTTTCTGGCAGTTTTGTCTCCCAACTTTCTTCGTTTTTGTGCCTCATTCAGATTGGTAACCTCCACAGTTCTCTCTGATATTGGAGGATTACCAGTTGGAACAGCTAGAATTGCTTCTAGAAATACTGCTGGTCCCTCATTCAGGGATTTCAACATTTCCTCAGATTGGTCATGGAAACTGATAAATTCTAGGAACCGTTCCCTCTATTGAACGTATTCACCTCTATAGAGCATAGGAGGTCTGGTTTCTGACCCCATGGCTAATGCATCTTTTGACATAGTGATTGATTAAAAAGAATCTTCCAAGATCTTTTAATGGATTTGGAAGGAATGTGAAAAAATTGATCAAACTTGTGACAAGTATGATCAAACTCGAAGTAAAAGGAGTGAAACTTGAAAGCTTGTTTTCCCAGATATTACACAACCATGACATATAGAGTAACACTCAAACAGATTTATCAATGAAAAATACTCTATTGGGTGAAGAAGATGAAATGCTCTGAGAGAATATATTTCACTGCAATATTTTCTTTCTTCAACAACAACAAAACCACCATCTCTTTTGGCTTTTATAACCAAAGAGACTTTGGGAAAATTACATAACAGGTCCTTGAACTTTAAACATTACATAAACAAATACATAACTAGAAATTAAATTATTACAAACTAAAGATATTAACTAGAAGTTGAAATAAATATGTCTAACAATTCTCCCCCTATTTCAATTCTAGCTAACACTTTAAAAACTTCAAATGTCTTGCCTCAGCTGAAGATAAACCTCAAATCGTCTTATGTATTCTCGAAGGGTTAAACGATCATCTTTAGCTCAATGCCTCTCCTTATCTCATTGCTTTCTTCAAGAGGAAGACGAAGTGAAGAAGACAAGCTACTGTCTTGTTCAAGATGCTCATGAAGGCCAATTCTGATCAGTCTCAACGTTCCATCTGAATAGGCAGCTATTTCTTCGAATCTCATGAAGCACTTTTCATTCTTGATGTTGCAGAACACAACTCCATGTTCAGGCTTTAGAAGAACCTTAAATTGAGGGTGTTGGTGAATTTGTGGAAACTCATATCGAGGAGCTGCCAGACCTACACGACTACTCAGGTTTTCAACTGCCATTTGGAAATCTTTGACTATCATGGACACGGAGATGCGACGCATACATCGGAGAATCGCCATTATAGCACAAATGTGTGGCTTACTTGGCTATGCCTTTTTTAGACGAAGAAACAGCCACTCAAGATCATCGAATTCAAGATTATCCAGATCTGGCTCACCAAACATAGACACATCATCATTTTTTCGGACAACAGTAAAGGATGGAGACCAGATCTTGGAAATCTTGTTGCATGAAATATCTTTGATCTTTTTAATTCGAACATTAGACTTGACCCTTTCTATTTCTTGAGGATAACGAAGCATCACAACTTCATACTCCATTTGCTCTAATCTTGGACGTTCATCGAGCCTCAGTAGCCACCTTTTAGAAATCTTCCCAGCCGATTCCTTAGAGAACATAAAGTCCAAATGATGTTCAAGGAATGGATAGAGAAGATTTTCATCATACATCTTTTTGATGTACTTCTTTCTCTCTCTCTTCTTATGTCTCTTTCTCTCAGCCTGATTTGTACGTTCAGTTGGCTCTGGAGAAACGCGAAGGTATTCATGGGCTTTCTCAACTGTCATGGCTCTCCACTTTTCCTTTTCTGAATCAAAAAGACCCCCATCGACCAATGCATCAACCCATTCTGCTTCTTTTTCAGCAAGCTGTTCTTCAGTTAAGGTTGGAGCTGTAGAAGATTGTCCTACCTCTGAAGAAACAAAGAATTCTCTAATCCTTCCTGACTTAAGTTTTGTTCGAACGATTCTTTCTTCAAAGGCATCGACTGTTATGGCACGGTTCACAGATGGAATGGGAGAAGTTGTGGTTTCAACTGGGTTTTCAGATGGAGTTTCTTCTTTGGGAATCAGGAGATCATCATCGTCAGAGTCGTCTGAGAATATTTCAATAATTTCATGACTGGAGGGATTTTGAGACGATTCAGATGGCTCAAATACTATCATAGCGCGAGACAGATCTTGAATGTTGTGAGCTTCAGACTCTGTGGCCTTCTCTAAACCCTCTGAACTCTGATCTTCCCCTATGACAGCTGAAATTTGCCTTTCACTTATGTAACATCCTCGGATTTAAATTATTGTATTTAAAGTTATTAAGTTTAAAATTGTAATTTAAGTTGAACTACGAAAATGATTATGTATTTGGATTATGAAAGTTGGTTGCTATTTTTGAGAAATTATGAAGCTTTGGAATTTTGAATTATTATTATGGAGTATTATGATTTATAATTGTTAGTAAGGATAAAATTAAGATAGAGATCAGTAATTATTGGAATCAGATAAGTTGAGGGGTTAAAAGTGACAAAAGTTGAAATTAAGGAATAAAAGACCATTGGTCTTTCATTTGTATGATATATATCTCTCTCTCTCTCTCGGATGGGTCAACCCAATCCGGATGTGTCCGGAATTCAGTTAATGGTCCGAAATCCGGATAGGAACTCGGCGAGTTCCTTATGCTTACTCGGCGAGTTCATTCATTTTTGGGGTAATTCGGACGGGTTTAAAAGGATCCGAATTTATGGTCAAATAAACAAACTTTTGGGATATCTTTTGTACTATAATAAGGCATATAATGGAGGGTCAATTGGGAATAATAACACCTTGAATAACGGTATATAAAATGAGTTTCGGATGATGTTTCCGAATGTTGTAGCACTTTATTGTATACAAGTTGATGGTAAATTGTTAAAGAACATATAATGATAATATGTTTTCATTATGGAAATGAAACAGGTCCCTTGTGGTGTTGTTTAACCCACAGTGGGGTACTTTGTGGATCCGGTTGAAATTCCGAGGAGAAATAATATTGCTTAAAGAATAATAACGCACCCACTGTGAGTACCTTTGATTTTAACATTGCTGCATCTGCATTATGTTTGCATTGCCTGCTGAGGCATGTTGATTCATATTCGTTTGGCACTCTACTAACTTGCGTATATGTATTGATGCACATTCATACTTGTTGCATGTCCGTTCATTTGTTGTGCATCCTTTCGATGGACCTGCGTGGTCGCATCTGTACTCTGATGTTACTGTGCTATATGACCAAGAGTTTGACACCTCTGTGGTCAGGATAGACAGTAAGTCATCCCCGATGTAATGTCTGCCTCAGATGATTGGTTTTCTTATGCCGAGTGTCAGCTCGAAGGAGCTGCGGCTCAGGTTTGCGTACTTGGAGTACGTGTGGGGTATACGGTATGTGTTACCGCGGTTACCCTGGGTGGCATCATAATGATTTGTAGAATGTGTAAAATCATATGGTATTCACTAAACTTTAGCTTACCCCTTCAGTTGTTATATTTTTACAGGAAAAGGGAAATCGGCTGCGGGACCGTCTAGCTAGGACGTTTATTGAAGTATTTGAAGATTTCCACTGTTTTACCTTGGTATTTGTTTATGGAATCAATGTTGTAATAAATTTGGGGATGATGTAATACTTTTGGATTTGTAGACTTAGATGTGTAACCTATGTAGCACCGTAGGGTGTTTGTCAGATTTGTATTATTTTATTTTCTATTTTATGCTTCCGCACTTTAATTAAGATATCAGATCATTTTATATCTGTTGGTTGGTGGATAATCCTGGGTGAATTGTAATTGGTGGTTAATGTGGCAAGGGTGTCACAGCTTATGGTATCAGAGTAGTAGTTTGAGATTCAAGTGTCCGTGAGGTCTTGGTCTCAAACATTAAGTGCTGACATGTAGTGATTCTAAGTAATGATCTGAACTAAGATAGGTTACGATCTAGTAATCATAAGAATATTGACTATCATACGGGACAATTGGGTGGTGTCTATACATAAATGACATGTTACTAAATAAGTTATATGTTTCATATTTCAGAACATGTCTGGAGGAGGAATGACACCCGAAGAAACAAGGGAAATGATGCTAGCCTTGATGGCTGAGCAAAATCAGATGATTCAAGATCAGTTTCGGGCTCGGGATGAGGCCGAAGCTAAGAGAAGAGAGGAGAAGAGGAAGAATAAGGAAAAGGAGGGAGGAAACAATGACGAGCAAGATGACAACACTGGGTCATCTAATAAGCCCAGGGGTTGTCGTTTCAAGGACTTTAAGGGAAATGGAGCGGTCGAATTCAATGGACTGGGTGATGCTGTTGCCGCTCTGGAATGGATAACAGCCACAGAACGGGCATTCCGAATCAGCGATTGTGCTGAGAAGGATATGGTCCGGTTCGCTACTGCAATGTTCACCAAAGATGCAGTTATGTGGTGGAATTCAATGGTAAATGCCTTAACAATGGAGAAGGTTGCTGTAATGAAATGGGCTGAGTTTACTGAAATTTTCACTCAACAATACTGTCCGGCCGATGAGCGCCGAAGATTGGAGGCTAAGTTCATGACGCTGATTCAGGGGATTAAGTCTGTGTCCCAGTATGCTGTAGAGTTCACAAGGCTAAGTTTGTTCGCGCCTCATCAAGTTGATACAGAAGAAAGGAAAGTGACCAGGTTTGAGGCTGGTCTTGATCTGGAAATTCGAAGGGTGATGAGCAATGTATGCTACCCCACATTTGCTGGTCTACTGGAAGCCGCCAGAAATGTGGAACAGATTCTAAGTATGTCTGGATACGTGATGGGGTCCGCTGCTGCTTCAGCTAACCCAACTCAACCTTCACCACCGAAACGTCAACGCGAAGGAGGATACTCTGGTTCTTCACGATCATCGCAGTACTCGCCGCAACAGTCATTCCGTCGACAGTCTAGTTCTTCTGCTCGTGCACGTGCTTACTCCATCAATACTGAGCCGCAGTATTGTAACAAGTGTCATCTGGAACACTTCGGCAAGTGTACAAATGGACGCGCTTGCTTTTGCTGCGGAGAGTTGGGCCACTTTCAGATGAATGCCCATGGAAATCTGATGCTTGCTATAAGTGTGGGGGTATGGGGGCACTATAGTCGGAATTGTCGAAAGAATGCTCCAGCAGCTGCTGCTCCATCGACAACATGATCATCTGGGGGATCTAGTGGTGGTTCAGTCAACCGCCGGAACCAGCCACAAAGGGCACCGGCTCGTGCTTTCCAGATAACCGCGGAAGAGGCTAGGGAAAACCCAGAGGTGGTCACGGGTATGTTTATTGTAAACTCTTTACCTGCAAGAGTGTTATTTGACTCGGGTGCCAATAGATCGTTTGTGTCTACTATGTTTGCTCAACAATTGTCTATGCCTTTATCAAAGTTATCTGCTGTACTAGATATTGAAACTGCTAGTAATACTCTAGTTAAAGTAGATCATGTATACCGAAACTGCACCCTAGTGATTGAAGATGTAGTCTTCAATTTGGACTTGATTCCGATCGAGTTTAGTGAATTTGATGTAATTGTCGGGATGGATTGGTTGATAGAGAACGAAGCCCATATAGTATGTAAGAAGCGGATGATAAAGATAACTACTCCGGAGGGGCGTGAGATCTGTATCTACGGGGATAGGAGAAGTGGGGATCTGTGTTTGTTGACTGTTGCAAAAGCTCGAAAGCTTGTTGCAAAGGGATGTGACGCCTACCTGGCATATGCTATTGATGCCAAGGCTGAGAAGAAGACGTTGGACGATGTGCCTGTTGTTTCACAATTCCCGGATGTGTTTCCGGAAGACTTGTCTGGCGTGCCGCCTGAGAGACAAGTGGAATTTCGCATTGACTTGATCCCTGGAGCTGCAGCGGTAGCTCGTTCTCCTTATCGCCTTGCTCCTACTGAGATGAAAGAGATGATGACACAACTCCAGGAGTTGTTGGACAAGGGTTTCATTCGACCAAGTTCATCGCCGTGGGGAGCTCCGGTGTTATTTGTTAAGAAGAAAGATGGCACCATGAGGATGTGCATCGATTACCGGGAGCTGAATAAGTTGACAATAAAGAACAAGTATCCATTGCCGCGGATAGATGACTTGTTTGACCAGTTACATGGAGCTTGTGTGTTCTCTAAGATTGATCTGAGATCGGGGTATCATCAGTTAAAAGTTCGAGAGGAAGATGTGCCTAAGACAGCTTTTAGGACACGTTACGGGCATTACGAGTTCTTGGTTATGCCTTTTGGGTTAACCAATGCCCCGGCTGTCTTTATGGATTTAATGAACCGAGTTTGCAGACCGATGTTAGACAAGTCTGTGATTGTGTTCATTGACGATATTTTGGTGTATTCAAAGTCTGAAGCCGAACATGCTGATCATCTAAAAGAGTTATTGGAATTGTTAAGAAAGGAAAGGTTGTATGCCAAGTTCTCAAAATGTGAGTTTTGGCTGCAACAGATTTGTTGGGAAATAGTTTAAGTATATTCAAGCTGTTAGTTAAACTTCTCAGACTGTTAGTAGTTTTTAAATGTAAATACAAAGTTCATGCTGCTAGTTGAAGAAACTCGAGCTGCTAGTGTAAAAGTTCAAGCTGCCAGAGCAAAACAACTCAAGCTGCTCTGCTCATGCTGTCAAGAGATTCAAGCTGCTCAACAGTTTCAGAAACAGAAAGTGCTGATTTTCAGGAAACGATATCTATGTGAAGATTCCAGCATATCTACTATCAGAGAAGTCATTATTCGTCAAGGAAACATATCAAGAAGCAATATAAATACATAGAATAGGTCTTTCTATTGTATAGGAGTTTTCTGCATATTTTGAGTCTGTAATTGCTTTGTTGATTAAGTTTTCATAAGCCTCTAAGGTTGTAAAACCCTAAGAACAGTCTGTGTTCTTCGTCTAATCAAACAGATTAGAGGTGATTGTAATCATTGAATTCAGCAATACAAACAGTCCTGATTACTTCTTGTGTGTTTATTCATTATTGATTCTGAAAGTTTTTGTTAAAATAATTAAGTGTTGTTCCGCAAACTTCTTGATTAAACTTTGATTCAAAGCAAGATTATTGATTTATACTCTGATAAATTCAAATCAGTTAGTCTTGATAATTCATATTTAGATCCTGACAAGTGGTATCAGAGACAGGTTTGTCAAACCAGATTATTCAAATCAGGTTTTTCAAACCAGGTTACTCTTTGTTTTTCAAAGTCAAAAAACTTTCTTTTAAATTTTTAATTGTTTTGCAATGGAATTTGAAAACAGCAGCAGTGGATCTGGGCAAGGACTCAAAGTGCCTATGCTCAAGCCCACTGAGTTTGAGATGTGGAAACTCAGGATTCAACAACATATTCAATTCATTGGTTATGCCATATGGGAAGCTGTTGAATTTCCTCCTATAGTTGATCCAGAACTTGATGAAGAGGGAAAACCAGTCAAAACTCCTCCAAAAACTGAACTTGAAAGGAAGGCTAGAATGAATGAAGTAAAAGCACTTACACTGTTACAAATAGCCATTCCTAATGCTTATCAACATCAGTTCAAAAAGTTTTATACTGCTCATTCTCTTTGGAATGCCTTAGAGAAGAGGTTTGCTAGTAATGCCAGTACCAAGAGAAACCAAAAGGACCTCTTGAAACAGCAGTATGAAAACTTTTCTGGTGGCAAGAATGAAAACCTTACTCAAATTTTTGACAGGTTCAACAAACTGATAAGTGAACTGGAAAGTGCAAAGGTCAATCTGGATCAAGATGAAGTCAACAGAAAGTTTCTCAGATCTCTTGGAGAAGAATGGACAGTCTATGCTGCACAATGGAGAACAAAAGACACTCTTGATGAGATAGAATTGGATGATCTGTATAACAGTTTAAGAGTGTTTGAGACTGAGATTGATGCTAAAAAGAAATCCTTTTCTTATAATCACAATACTGCTCTTCTGTCTTCTGAAAAATCAAATAACTGTGATTCTTTTTCAGGTGGTGATGGCAATTCTGCTGAAACTCACTATGAGGCTTTTGTTGCCAATGATGGATTATTTGCTCTAAATGTTGAAGACTTGGAACAAATTCATCCAGATGATCTTGAAGAGATGGATCTAAAGTGGCAACATGCAATGCTGACCATGAGGGCCAAAAGATTTTTAAAAAAAAACTGGAAGGACCAACTTTCAAGCCAAGACAGAAGGCAAACCATCTTTTGATAAATCAAAAGTGGAATGCTATAAATGCCATAAGCTTGGTCACTTTGCCAGAGAATGTAGATCTCAAGGTCAACAGCCATCAAGGACTTCACAGCCCATTCAAACATCATCATCAACAGCACTTGTCTCTCAAGAAGACAATGTGTTTGACTGGAGTGATCAGACAGAGGAAGAATTTCAAAATCAAGCACTTATGGCAGAAACATCAAATGTCTCCTCCACTGAACTGCCCTCTGAGGTAAATTCTAAACTCTGCTCTCAATCATGCAAAAATATGGTTAAAAAGTACAGAGATCATAATGAGAGCATGTGCAAAACTCTAGCTAAGATGGAAGAAAGGAGATATGACTACATGCAAGCCATAGAAGATCTGGAAAAACAGATCAATGATTATAAGGATAATGAGATTCAAATGGGGTATGATAGAACCTATCATGAGTGGGAGAAAAAGGAGCTAAATAAGAAAATAGAATCTCTGAATAAAAAGGTAGAAGAGACTGAACAAAAGGTGTTTGAGGCTAATAAGAAACTAGAATCTGTTAACATAGATCTAGGAAACTTCAAGTTAGCAAATCAAAAGCTGGAACACCTAATGGAAGTCCAATTTAAAGATAGAGTGAAATCTCAGGTCAATCCCAAAGAAGGAATAGGATACAGAGCTACTCCACCTCCATACAATAACAAGTACATTCATCCAATGAGTGAGGTTGCTGATAGACTTGTCAATGAACCACTAGATGAGTCTATGACTATTGTAGATCCTATTCTTGATAACAGTCCTGAATTAAAGGAAGATAAGAGTCAAAATAGAGACTGTGACATAATGAGTGCACCCATAGAGGTCCAAGCTCCCAGTAAGAAAGGAAAAGAGAAGATGAGTGTATGCAATGCTACTCCACAAGTTTCTGTACATTCTAACTGTAACACTGCATCTTCATCAAAAGGAAATAAAAGAGGTAAAATTGCTTCTGTCTGCACATGCCAAAAGCATGGTGTTCAAAAGTTTCCTAAACAACAGCAGGTAAGAGGAAATCAGAGAAACAAGAATCAGAAATTGGCAGAAAAGTCTGGTTCTCCAATTCAAACTGTCAAAAGATGTTTTCACTGTGGAAGGAAGAATCACTTAGCCAAAGATTGTTTTTACAAACCAGCTGTTGCAAAACAGACTGTGTCTCACACAAAATCAAATCTTATTCAGGCAAAACACTCAAAAGTGAAACCTTCCACAGCAGTTCCAAAGAAAACAGTTGATCACAGGTTTTACAAAGTTAATAAAAAACAGTCCACACATCAAAAACAAGTTTTGGCAAAGCCTAAATTAAGTTTTAAACAAATATGGTGTGTCAAGGACAAATCTGATGCTCAAACTGCTAATGTAAAAGATCAGACTGTTAAGACAAAATCTGATGCTGTTAGTGCAAAAACTGAAACTGTTAGCACTACAAACACAGCTCAAACTGCTGAGCATCAATCTGGAGCTGCTAGTGAACCATCTGAGACTGTTAGAAGAAAAGATGATCAAAATAGTTGGATACCTCATATAATCACCAAATAGTCTCCAAAGACTCCATCAGTAGATCTCACTAAATATAAGAAGTCAAAAACAGTATTAGTTATGTCAATGTACAAGGCCAACCCAAAACCAATTTGGTTTGGGTTTACTCCACTACTAACTAAGCTGTTATTTGTGCAGGGCAACCACAGGTCTCCTCATAGAACAAGATGGCATCTGGACAGTGGATGCTCTAGGCACATGACAGGCAACTCTGAATGCTTGTCAAATTTCAAAGGTTTTGATGGAGGTTTTGTTGCATTTGGAGGCAACTCAAAAGGAGGTAAGGTTACAGGTAAAGGTACTGTTAATGCAGGCAACATGACATTCCATGATGTTTTGTATGTTGAACAGCTTAAGTACAATTTATTAAGTGTCTCTCAAATCTGTGACAAACAAAACATTGTTCTGTTCACAGATTCTGAGTGCATTGTTCTTTCAAAAGATTTCAAAGTTCCTGAAAATCTTGTTTTACTAAGAACACCAAGAAAGGACAATGTTTACTGCCTGGACACAGATCTCTTATCTAAATCAAATACTTTAAGCTGTTTAATATCCAAAGCATCATCAAATGAGTCTGCTCTTTGGCATAGAAGGATGTGTCACATGAACTTCAAGTCCATGAATGCTTTAGTTAAAAAGAATCTGGTAAGAGGCTTACCACAAAAGGAGTTCATTTGTGATGATCATTGTGTAGCATGCCTTAAAGGTAAGCAACACAAAACTTCTCATAAGACCAAAGAAGTAAATTCAATCTCATCTGTCCTTCAGTTGCTACATATGGATCTATTTGGTCCAACATCTGTTTTGAGTTTGAATAAAAGGGCATACTGTTTAGTCATTGTTGATGATTTCACCAGATTTACTTGGGTTTACTTTCTTAGGTCCAAAGATGAAACTGCTGAGCTAGTTAAGTCTTTTATCCTTAAGATAGAAAACCAATCAAATTCCAAAGTTAAGGTGATAAGATCAGACAATGGAACTGAATTTAAAAATCACATTCTAAACAGTTTCTGTGAGTCCAAAGGCATTGCTAGACAATATAGTGCACCAAGAACACCACAACAAAACGGTGTAGCTGAAAGAAAGAACAGAACATTAATTGAGGCTGCTTGAACAATGTTAGCTGATTCAAATCTGCCAATGACTTTCTGGGCAGAAGCTGTTAATACAGCCTGTTATGTTCTAAATAGGGTTCAAGTTGTTCACTCAAAAGGGAAAACTCCCTATGAGTTATTCCATAACAGAAGTCCCCTAATTGCTTTCTTCAAGCCTTTTGGATGCCCATGTACTATTCTTCACACTAAAACTCACTTAGGAAAGTTTGAAAGTAAAGCTGAAGAAGGATTCTTTGTAGGATACTCAATTCAAAGCAAAGCCTATAGAGTATACAACAGTGTGTCTAAAACAATTGAAGAAAGTGCCAATGTTGAATTTAATGAAAATACTGCTAATATCAAAGGCACTGGTCCTGATTGGTTGTTTGATTTAGATTCACTAACACATTCTCTGAGCTTTGTTGAGTATACTGCAGAAGCTGATGCATACAGGGTTGAAGCTGCTAACACAATTCTCATGCTGTCAATACATCTTCTCAAGCTGTTGGCACAAAATTTCAGACTGCTGCAGATTCAACAAGTTGGGATGATTACACCACTCTACCACTTCTGTCATGTGATCCTCCAGGGGTCCTGAATGCCCAACATGATGCACATCCAGATACTGAACTGCCACTCCCAAGTCCTGAGAGAACAGCTCCAACACAAAGGGACACAGTCCCAGATTCAAGACAGGCTGTTCCTGAAGCTGATCCTTTTACTAGTTCTGATGGAGATGATACAAATCTTGGAACTTCTTTTCAAACAGAGAGAGAGCCAACACTAAGGGTTCACAAGTATCACCCTCTCAATCAAATACTGGGTGATCCAAGCACTCCTGTTCAAACAAGGAAAATGGTTCACAATGAGACTGCTGCTGCTGAACAAGCAGTCCCTGAATTCAGTCTAGCTGCTTTTGAACATGCCTGTTTCATGTCTCAACTAGAACCCAAAAAGGCATCAGAAGCATTAAAAGATTCATCCTGGATTGAAGCTATGCAAGAAGAGCTTTTACAGTTCAAAATTCAGAATGTATGGACTCTGGTGGATCTTCCTAAAGGTAAGAGAGCAATAGGTACAAGATGGGTGTTCAGAAACAAGAAGAATGAGAGAGGGATAGTCATCAA
>JAANYP010002481.1:0-25785 GCA_020465985.1 Centrapalus pauciflorus
TTTCAACAAAAATCCAAGATTTTAACCATTTTGAACTAGGTAAATCACATACTTTAGTGCAACTAAGTTCTAATCACTGATTTATGCCTTTAATTTGATATTTTATAGGTCCTAACTTAGTTATTTATGAATAACCCTATTTTGACCAATAAAACATCAAAATGTGATGTTTAAGCCCAAATTTGTGTATGAAAACACCAAAATCTTGTACAATCATGTTGCTTATACCTAGATTTGAAAGTAGAATCGACCACAAAAGCTTTAGAATCGACGAAATGTCGTTTAGTAGAAATACAATAGACTCGAGAATAGATTCGAGATCGCCAGTGACAGATTCGAGAAATCAGATTCGAGAACAGTGAGAAGTAAATGCCTTCACTGTGGACCTTTATATACTAACTACCTTCGAGTCTATGTGTAGATTCGAGTCTACTGACAGATTCGAGAACTTCAAATTCGAGTCTGTCTTAGATTCGAAGCTACAAACACTTAGAAAAATTTCGGAAATTTTGAAATAATTTCAACTTTTTCCAACTATTTTCTACTGTGTAGTGTAACCAGATAAACTATGCCAAATCTTTTACCCTAAGCTCAGATATTTCACGCATTGTATATTTTATCCAACTTTGAATGCACCCTCAGTAACTTTTGACCTTTTACCTAAGTAAAAACTAAACTATACTAAAGTAAAATAAAATAAACTAAGGTAAAAATAAAGTAAAATAAAATTTTGACCAAAAATAAAGTAAAATAAAATTTTGACCAAAAATTTAATCTAAACTTGAGAAAAAATTTACAATCTAAGCTAACAACTTAACAATATATTTTTGATGAGTATAGTCTAGGAAAGGTTCAATCAGATAGCGATGTCCGATACTAACTTTCAGTACTTAAACTTTCACACTTAGGAATTTTTGATTCCTTTGATTGTTTGTCGTGACATACCCATTTAGCCGATTGTTGGTATTTTACCCTGTTAAACACTCTACATTTCGGAATATCCCTTGGCCTTTTTATTTATCAGGAAATTATCTTACGTGACTCAGACATAGACATACTTTTATGATCAAGGCACACAGACAAAATTCTAACTTGTTGGTATTTGCAAACTTTCTTTAAAAGACAAACATCGGACACAGGTCTGTATTCTCATACAACAAAGTGTCTTAGTTCGACTTAAGGTTTAACTTTAAAGTTAGCAGATAGCGGTGACAGGTCTGTACTGACGTACAACAAAGCGACATGTCTGCTAACCCGAATCTAAACAGAGACAACAGGTCTGTACTTACGTACAACAGAGTTGCATGTTTTCGACTCTCAGTTTTTCATGTTATTTCTATTCTTTCCATTTTCAGATATATTTGATGTTGCCATACATCCCCAGAAAGTTTGCATACCTCATTTAGACTTAAAGTTTGTATGTCTTGTACATAAAAATTAAGACCGATTGGTCGTACATCTAGGTTAGTGACACGCTTGACTTTTTCTAGAATATTTTATTAGCCTTGAGATTCCCTATATGTATTATGCCTACCAACACATCAAACTAAATAAAGTATAACACTTAGGATTTAGTTGCATTATGTGTGAAAGCCTAAATACTTAGAGTCTGTAACGACGGTGCCAATTTTCGTCACTTTGAACCTATGAATCTAAGACTTAACTCCTTTTCTGATATTCTCTTTTTTTGTATTTTTGTAATTTTCTCTCTTTTTTCTTTTGTTTTTCATAGCAAAAAGCAGTAAACTAAGCTAATCTACTAACTTACTAAAAATAGAAACTTACTAAAAATAGAAACTTTCCTAAATTAGAAACTTTCCTAAATTAGCAGACTACTGTAAAAAAGAAAGAAATATAACAACTATAAAAGGAAATAAAATACTACTAAGGTCAATTTACTCTGGGTTGCGCATTCCATTAAGTTGAATTAAATACTCAAATCGTGACTTATCAAACGCTTTGGTAAATAAATCAGCATTATTATCTTCAGTTGCCACCTTTACCAGTTTGATTAAATTCTTTTCAGCACAATCACGAATAAAATGATGCCTTATGTCTATGTGCTTTGTTTTACTGTGTTTAACTGGATTATTTGTTATCGCAATAGTAGATTGATTGTCTATCCTAATTGGAGTTTGAGTATAAGCCAAACCGTAATCCCGCAATTGTTGTTGTATCCACAGAACCTGTGAACAGCAACTACCAGCAGCAACATACTCGGCCTCGCACGTTGACACGGCTACCGATGTTTGTTTCTTGCATTGCCAGGACACCAATCTCCCTCCTAGGAACTGACAACCTCCAGTCGTTGATTTGCGCGTCAAGCTGCATCCTCCGTAGTCTGAATCCGTGAAGGCCTCCAACTCTAGATCTCCCTCCGCGTGATACCAAAGTCCCAGCTTCGGTTTCGACTTGAGGTATCTTAGAATCCGCTTCACAGCTTTCATATGCATCTCCTTCGGATTCGCTTGAAACCTAGCACAAATACAAACAGCAAACATAATGTCAGGTCTTGAAGCAGTTAAATACATAAGTGACCCAATCATGGCCCGATATAAAGTCGGATCCACATCGGAATCACTTTCAGTACCCGGCCCAAGATTGTGATTCACTTGAATCGGCGTGCTGAAATGGGCAGTCAACTTTTTTCCTTCCATCCCAAACCGTTCCAATATGTCATAGACATACTTGGTCTGATGGATAAACATGCCTTCCTTCTTCTGGTCAACTTGTAACCCCAAAAAGAAATTCAACTCCCCCATAGCACTCATCTCGAACTTCGACTTCATCACCTTCTCGAAATCTTTGCACATCTGTTCGTCTGATGATCCAAAAATGATATCATCTACGTACACTTGTACCAAGATAAAATGATCTCCCTTTCTCTTCACAAATAGAGTACTATCTATCCTACCCCTCTCAAAGCCATTTTCTAACAGATGGTTGGATAGAGTCACATACCACGCCCTAGGTGCCTGATGTAATCCATAAAGAGCCTTATCTAAGCGATATACTCTATCAGGATATTTAGGATCTGTAAACCCGGGTGGTTGTTCTACATAAACCAACTCCTTCACTTTCCCATACAGGAAAGCACTCTTAACATCCAGTTGATATACTTTAAAGCCTTTGAAGGAGGCAAAAGCTAAAAACAACCTAATTGCTTCTAACCTTGCTACTGGTGCAAACACTTCGTTGTAATCGATTCCTTCCTCTTGGTTGAAACCCTTTACAACTAATCTCGCCTTGTTGCGCGTGACTATACCCCGATCATCTCTTTTGCACTTAAAAACCCATTTGGTTCCTATTGCAATCTCCCCTCGAGGTAACGGAACTAACTCCCACACTTCTAGTTTCCTAAATTGTGAAAGTTCTTCATGCATCGCTTCAACCCAGGAGTTGTCCTTAAGTGCCATTTGCACATTTTTGGGCTCTACTTGCGATATGAAACACGAATATAGACATGTATGATATGCCTCGGAGTCGTTTATCATCGACAACAACACAGTGTTGTTATTTACACTACTCCGAGTCCTCACACCCTCGTTAGGATTTCCTATGATGCTATCTATAGGATGGTTCTTGTTAATCCTAGAGGTCTCTATTTCGTCTACCCTTAGATTATCTCCTAAGTTGGATCCTATTTCACCTAAAGGGGGAACAGGCTCAGCTTCCATATTTTCTTCCTCACGGACGTTTTCCTCAGAGGCAGAACTTGATGCTTGAGTCGGATTCTCAGTGTTAGGTTCTTCTGGATTAGCAACTTCTGGAGACCCATCTACAGTCGCAGTAGGCTCGGACGTAGATTCGAACGTGGTCCTTGGAAAAATATGGCCATCGTCATTTAGGTGCAACGTCGCCATGTCTTTTTCGATTGTACCTGCAGTGTCATCCAAAGGAATGTTAAATGACTCAAATAACTTATCATAGTCAAAAATCCATTCCGGACCAGTTTGGGGTTCATGTGTATAACTTGAGACTTCAATATTATACACAATCTCCACAGTACCACTCCTTTTGTTAAAAACCCGTTTGTTTGGTGAGTTTGGCACATAACCTAGGAAATATCCTTCGTCAGCCTTTTCACCAAACTTCGGTTGATGTTTTGTTCTTAAAAGTGTGCATGGTACTCCAAACGGTTCGAATCCAGTTAAGTTAGGTGGCCGTTTATTCAAAATTTCATAACATGTTTTGTTCAATGATTTGACTGTAAGGACTCTATTTAAAATATGTCACGCGGTATTCACTGCCTCCCCCCAAAACATGGTAGGAAGCTTTGAATCCGAAAGCATGGTCCTTGCAGCCTCAATCAAAGTTCTGTTTTTACGTTCGGCCACCCCATTCTGTTGAGGTTCATATGGTGCACTGAATTGATGCACGATGCCCTTTGATAGGCAATATACACCAATTACAGAATTTTTAAATTCAGTCCCATTATCACTACGTATATTTTTAACCCTTGTTCCGTAGGAATTCTCCACTTGGTCTAAGAACCCGATGAGCTTTGTAGCCGTCTCGTCCTTCGTACCTAAAAAGAAAACCCATGAAAACCGTGAGTAATCGTCAGTGATAACTAAGCAAAACCAACTACCTCCTATACTCCTTTTGTTGATAGGGCCAAAAAGGTCCATATGCAACAAATCGAATGTCGAGGTTATGGAGTTCAGCTTCTTGGACTTGTGTGTCTTTTTATGTTGCTTGCCCTTCATGCATGGTAGACACTTGTCTTCAAACTGAAAGCTCTTCAGAGGCACACCTTGCACCAACCATTCTTCGTTATGTAGTTCATTTTCCTTAGGTGCAAGTGAGCCATGCGTCTGTGCCACAAAACCGATTCCGTCTCTGAAGCTTTTGATAGTAAGCAGATCGGACCCATCGAATTATCTGGCTTGTTCATATCGAGCATGTACAAGTCATTCTTCCTTGGAGCCCGCATCAATATCCAATCTTCAGGTATTTTGAATCCCGGCTTTAGCACTAACGCCTCAGTGTCAGTAAATAACACCGCGTTCTTCTTATCACAGATTTGAGATACACTAATGAGATTATGAACCAATTTATCAACGTGATAAACTTGATCCAATGTAATCGTCCCATTAGTGACTTCTCCAGTTCCAGTGATATTTCCTCCTTTGTTGCCCGCGAATGATACGAATCCCCTATTACCCCCCTTGAAGTCTGTGAGAAGACTCCTTTCCCCCGTCATGTGCCTGGAGCAACCACTGTCGACGAACCACTTGTTGTTTGGACCGGTAGTTATCTCCTGCACATGAAAGAAAAGAGGTTAGTTATCACGGGGAACCCAAGCCATGACTGACTTGGTAATACCATTCTCATCCACATACGTGAACTCTTTCAAGTACCCATCTCGCCTTTCAGGTGACTTGGGCCTTTGAACTGAATTCTGTTGTGGTGCCGAGTGATTTAAGTTCACTCTTTGCCGTGGTGTAGGCATTTGTTGTGGAGCTCTGGAATAATTTCTATTATATGGCATTTCTGACTGTGATCCTTGAGCTCTTACCTGTGCATATTGTCTAACTGGAGTATGTGACCTAACTGGAGTGTGTGACCTGCTAGGTGTGGTGCTCCTATAGACTTGTTGAGGTGCTGACCTAGATTGATTAAAGACACGATTCGGTGAATTTGTCCGAACCACTTCTTTTGGTTTAACCTTAACCGGTGTTTGTTTCACAACAGGTTTTGGTGCGACCTGCACAGTTTTCTCGGTACTCTGAGAACTACTAGTGCTCGCCACACTTGGTGAGGGCTTAACAGGTGTTGGATTCACTGTCTTAGGGGTAAGTTCTGCTTTCCTATTTGGACAGTGAGAAGCAACATGCCCTTTCTCGTGACATCTAAAGCAAGACATCTTATCCATGGACTTTTTGGTTGGTCCCTTAGATCTAGGTGTCTCATTAGTGTCTAATGCCTTTGGTACATCTTCAGTGTCTGTCTCTTCGACCTGGTCAGCCCATGAAATTTTCTGTTTTCCTGCAGGTGTTTCACTGGAGGAAGACACAAATTTCACTTGCTTGACCTTGACGGTTGAGTCAGTCACCTTAGGTGTTTTTTCAACTTTAGGCTCAGGTGTAGGTTCAGGTAGGTCCTCTAAAACTACTGACTTGTCAGTTTTCTCCTGAGGCTGAGGCACATAGTTATCATTGAAAGGTGGAGGAATTTCGTGAAAACCTAGACCTACAGGCTTCTTAGACTGTCTTTGGGCATCTAAGACCTTTCCTAGGTTGAGGCTCGAATTCCTAAACTTTTCCAGCTTGCTATTTGCCTCTGCTACCTTAACCTTGGTCTCGGCTAGCTCTATGTCCTTGTCTTTCAGACTTTTGGTCAAGGCTTCTACGTGCTCATACATAAGCTCTATCCTAACACACTGCTCACTCAGTTTGTCTTTTAGAACGATTACGTCTTGAGCATCAGCCTTAAGCTTTTCTTTTAAATCTTGTTTTATATCATTTAGGCTAGCATTTTCTATTTTTAAGTTTTCATTTTGAGCAGCTATGGTCTTATGTGAGTCTAAGACTAGATTTAACCTATCGTTAGAACTAACACATAAAGCACATAAATCACGAAATAGAGAAATAGAAAGACTAACCTTAGAGTTATCAGATTCCACGTTGGCCATCTGAGCAGCAAACTCCAGCACGGTCTGATCATTCGCTTTCTCTACCCACATCGGACTGGTTTCCCTTGTGGTCTGCTCATCTTCATCACAACCATTCTCCGTAACTTCAGCCATGAAAGCTCTAGCGTTGGACTCCGGATGTGAACTCCAGTCATAGGAACCATCTAGCTGTCTGTCAGAAGTGACATTGGATATCAGACCCGCTAGATTGGCTTGACCAGACGAAGAACTCGGAAGATATCTCTGTTGGGACTGACTTTGGTACTGTCCTTGATGCTGACTCTGCCCCTGGTATGTCTCTACCTTCGGTCTTTGACACTCCCTGGCGAAGTGTCCCAATCCCTGACAGTTGTAGCATTTGACCTTAGACTTATCAAATCCTATCCCCTTGTTATTCATCTGGAGATTCCTCCCAGTTCTCTTTATGAATCTCTTAACCCTCTGGGTTACCATGGCCAGTTGCCATTTCAGATCCATTTCCTCTAAGTCATCAGGGTCGACCTGATCGTAATCTTCATCCCAAAGAGCCGGATCATTGATCTTCCCTTGAACGCAATTTTCGTATGCGGCCACAAACGAAGCAAGCAGATTCAGATGTTCTTCCGCCGACTTTGCGCTCATTGGCATCTTCGAATAGCTCTGACTGGTCGATGCCTGTTGGACTTGAGGTTGCGGTTCTTCCGATCTTCCTAACCCTAAGAACGCGCGATTCAGTGAGTCTTCGGACTCTGGTGGCGATGACGTTTCTCCGGTGAAAAACGCTGTAGCACTCTTCTGATCAGCTGTCACTGATGATTTGGATGTCTTTCCAAAATACATAGCCGGATTTTGGACTTGCTCGTAATCAGTCTCAGCTTTTATCATTTCGAAGTGATATGCCCTCAACGTTCCCACGATGTCATCCAGTGATTGAGCATAATATTTATCTTCATTCAGCTTAATCATTGCCACGTACATAGCCCATTTGGCTGGTAGGGCATCAAGAAGCTTGTTGTTCTTGTCACTGTCCGAGTACTCAATGCCATGACTTTCAAGCTCTGTTATCAGATGATAGAATCGTGTGATAATATCATCCAACTGTTCATCCTTAAGAGCCTTGAAAATCGCAAACTGTTGGGTCAACAGCTCAGTACGCTTTCTTCGTACTCGTGGATTACCCTCACACCTTTTCTGGAGAGACTCCCAAAGTTCTTTCGACGTCCTTTGAGTCCGAAATGTGTGCAAGATATCTTGAGGTAACGCCATACGGATAATGGAGAAAGCCTTGTTTTCAGCTTCAAATAGTTTCTTGTCATCCTCTTTCATCATCTGGTATGACAGAACCTTTTGACGGCCTTCAACCTCAGAAACTGGTGGAATGTACCCTTCATCAATGCACACCCACATGCGCATATCGTTGAATCGTACAAAATCCGTAAATCTGTCCTTCCACCAGTAGTAATCCTCAACTTTCATCAGCTTAGGTGGTGCATTGGCCTTCCCAACTTCGTGATCCATTTCAAGGAATTTCTGAAGGTTTGACATCTTTTCTGAAACAAATTGAATTTAGACTTAATTAATTTAATTCGAAACTAATGTGAATTAACTCTTTCGAATCTAGATAGATTCGAATGTAATTAGATTCCAATTTATTTGGGATTAAATTCGATTAAGTATTTTAATTCAATTAGATTCGAAATATGTCAGATTCGAACAATTCCTTAGATTCGAAGATATGTCAGATTCGAAGGACCCCTTAGACTCGAAGACCCTTAGAATCGAAGGCACAACAGAATCGAAATTCAGCAGAATCGAAGCAAAGACTCGAAACAGTAACAAACTCGAAACAAACTCGAAACAATATAGACTCGAGATCCAATTCGAATGTAGTAACAGATTCGAAACACCACAGACTCGAAACTGACTGAAATTGACTCGAAAGGAGCGTATTTTGGTTAGACTCGAAAATAAAGTAAAACCCTAATTACCCCTATAGATTCGAGCGCCGCAAACTCGAAAAACGGCTAACACTTTGATTTTTTGACGTTTTACAGATTAAATCACTATTTTTCAAAGGAAAAATAATGATTTCGACCAAAAACGTGAAAAACCACAAAGTGTTTCCCGAATATGAATTTGCTAAGCTCAAAAACACGTTTTTGAGAGAAAAACCGTCCAACTAGCGTCAAGAAACCTAGAATGTATCTGATGAACACGAAGAACACCACGAACACTCCGTAGGCTCTGATACCACTTGTAAGGTCTACCACTGCAAGATCTATCTAGACGCGGATCCGTTAACGAGTGCGGAATCCTCGTTGACGGTTAGACGGACAACTCTCAACCAACGGAAACACGGAGACTATTAGACGCTGAACGAACGACACACGAACGATCCTACGTACTAATTCTCTCCGAAACGGGACTCACCTAGCTGATAAACTCGAGATCGCCTATTGCTTAATTCCTCACGAATTCTGCCAAAGGTCTGCTAATCATTTGAGTCTATCCCTAATTATAGACCCTGATTCGAGTTTGTTGTGGGCCAACCTCGAATCTGGCCTAAGGCCCATTCGAATCTGTCCATCTGACAGATTCGAATCTAACCTATATTCGAATCTATGGACTCATTCGAATCTATCTCAGATTCGAATGTATCCCCTTAAGAAATTCGAATCTAGCCTTTTACACTTAAACACTTAAGTGATGAAATTTATAATATTACCTTATGATTGATTTTACCTTTGAGTTTTATGTTTGAACTTCTTGTAATACGTTACATCAAGTTCAAACATACAAACACTGATAAACATCAATCATATATAATATATATATACCAAACATATGCAAAATCACAATGTAAGACAACTTAGACTGCTATCGTCACACGGGATGTACCAACATTTATTCACATCTGTCGCAAATCTGACACAAGATCACGGACGTAAATCCGTCGCAAAATTGCCGTCGTAAATCCGTCGTAAATCTTAACATGTTGCGAGGGATTTGCGACGAACAAACTTTATAATTTGAAACTATATTAAAAAAAAAAAAAGTTTTGGTCTTTCGCAAATCTATCACAAATTTTTTAATTTCGTGAGAGATTTGCGACGTAATTTTGTTTCTTTTAGTTATTTTTGGGTCAAAAAGCCAAAAATAGCGAGTAAGAATATCGATTATGTAATTAAATACATAAAACTTGATTTTGAATAAGTATATGTTTTATACACGTGTCTATGGATACGTTCGTCTACATTTGTATTTGCTTTATATACGTTACAAAGTTAATGATTCGTTGTTAAGGAATAAACATGTATACGAGTTCTCGTATTTTAAAATTTTAAATTTTTTATGCCATTAAGGATGCATATATTAGTGTGTCGTAGTAAGAACACGTGATTTTTAATGATAGCTGATTTTTTAAAAAAATAATAACTTTAGGTCCGTCGCAAATCTATCGCAAGTTCTTAAATTTTATGAGCGATTTGCGACAGGATTTTGTTTCTTTTCACTATTTTCGAGTCAAAAAGCCTAAAATAGCGAGTAAGAATATCGATTATGTAAAAAAATACATAAAACTTGATTTTGAATAAGTATCCGTTTTATACACGTGTCTATAGATACGTTCGTGGACATTTTTATTTGATTTATATACGTTACAAAGTTAATGATTCGTTGTTAATGATTTATAGATACGTATTCGTTGTTAATGAATATATGAGACATAACTTTGAATAATAAAATATTAATAAAAACAAATTCATAATAATTATTATTAATTAAAAACAAAAAAAAAATAACGTTTTGTGTTTATATATTTTTTTTACTTTAAGAAAAAGTAAACCTTTTTTAAATAAAAAAATAAATGTAAAAATAGTCAAAAAATATTAAAAATATTTTTGACATTTTTAAAATTTTTACATAAACAACTTTTTGCACCAGATAGACATTGGATGTGGATGCCTCACACTGGTCCTTTGATTGCGAATAAGTATGTTGGGAATTCGTATCGTTTTTCGTAAAAACATAAACATTAATCTTATTAACGCACAACAGAAGCTTTTAAAAATCACGAATTCCGTACACGGATCATCAAGTAAAACATAAGATAAGTAAAAGAGAAAGCAATAAAATCCGTACCTTTGTATTCGATGACAAGAATACACGAATGAAATGCTCTCGGTATCCACCGGTGATGACACGATCGAGCGGCGCCAAGTATGCAATCAAACACGAAGAACGGGAAAACCAAACACACAAATGTATGTGTTTGTACGGCGGAAGCACCACACACACATTCATGTGTGTGTGGGCGGCGTGATCCCCAAATCCCCATTTAGGTCACTCTCTATTTTGCATGTATATATATATCACAATATATATATATATATCACAATATATATATATATATATATATATATATATATATATATATATATATATATATATATATATATATATATATATATATTATTATTATTATTAAGAGTTTTAGTTTTAATCAAACTTCAATATAATAATATAATATATATCTTAATAATTATCTTTATTATTTAAATATATCTTATATAATTATCTCTATAATTATATATCCATTAAATAATATGTATCTTTTATACATTATCTAATAATATATAAATGACTAGATAATTATTTATAATTATCTCTTATTTATTTGTTTATAATTATCCATCCATTATCTAATAATAGATGATAATACTAATTCAAATAAATGCATCTTTTATTTAATATCCAATACTAAATAAAAGACTAGATAATTATTTAATTATCATCCAATGACAATTAAATCAATACAATATCTAATATTGCACTTTTAGTCCCCGTACTTTGAGATATAATTAATCACGCATTAATTTAATCTCAACGATCATTTCGTGTTATAAACAATATTCAGTATTATTGATTCAATAGTTTAATTGCATCTGCTCAGTTGTGCTCATCGGTGTGACCCTCAAGTGTTTTATGAAATCAGCCATGATGCAGTAGTAATGTCATCTTTACACACCATATACTAACATACTCCCACTTGTGTAAGATGACATATTGTCCTGCAGCATGCACCTAAAGGAGGTCATGGCTAGACACTTTAGGCAACCAAGGTCATAAAAACTCTGACTCTCATTCGGGCATACTTGTTGAAACAACCTTCCAAATAGAACTTAGGTTATATCCCATGCATCGCGATATTTCAATGTGAATGCTAGGCATGGATTAGATCAACCGTAGCAAACACGATTATGTTTCTCGACTCCCTGATCTCATACTAAACTAAAACAGACAGATTAGAACACGTCAGTTCTGTCCGAGCATGGCCATGCATTTCTGTCAGTATCGATTGCCGAGGGGCCCAGAAATATCTCTTCCTAGTTAAAAGAAGGTGCAAATCCCATCTTGACTATCTAGGCCTCCAGCACGACTCCCACTGCAACCAGCCTCGAACCGTTATGATCACCCAGTTACGGATGACGTTAGGTTAGGCCAAATGTACAGCAGCACCCGCAGTAAAGTACGTAGACATCTCAGGTACTAAGGATTACCTTTTTGAGACGACTCATGACTATGATCCACAAAGTGGTCTCCATCGGTGGGTCAGTCCAATATTTGTTCGCAACAAATACCTGTGAATTTGGTCCAACCTTTGCTATATTCATCACCCATGAATATCAACCAAACACCACAGTAGCCTTTTAATTCTCGTTGTGGTTCCCACGACAACAAGCAGCTATGGAATAGTTTTAGAATAACTTCAAATTTATTCTTGGATTTCTAAAACATGCAAAACAGAACGACATTAAAGATATCATGTTGATCTCCTTTATCTCAATAAACACAACATGACTTCCATCAATTTAATGCTACTGTTCCTTTATCAAATATAACGGTAATACGATCTATCGAAAAATTAATTTCAGACATGATCTTAGTGGAAGTGTTCTCTAGTTAACTGACTTAACTTCCATTACCGTTTATCTCTGAAAAATTACACTAGTTCTTTATTACAACTTCTTGTAATATTATTCAGACCCATTCTGAATCTCCTTACAAATTTATATCCATTATCTTTAGAGGAACTGGTAAATCACTCATAAAGACACCAGGATTAAATTTTTGGAGCTCTAGCAATTCAGATTAATTGCTACTAGTGATACGTTTAGATGTTTAGTCTTGAATATGACAGTATGCGGTTTATCTATATCTTAACAAGATATCTTTAATAACATTGTGTTCAAAATTTGTGATATGTATCCGTAACCACCAGATGCTGGTTATCTACAACATTTCTTTGTGGTATTTCGTCAAGCTTGCCGACGAGTGTTTAAACAAGTCAAATGCTACTACTTGACTAACCATCACACAAGTTGTATACATTTCACATGTAATTTTATAAAATGCGATTACTTCTTGTCTAAACAATTCTGACTTCTCAAGTCTAATTATTTCTGACAAGTGAAGTGAATTAACTCCATGTAACTCCTTTACATTTAATTTTGCATTTTATTAGTTTCTATATAATCACAGATGACTATCCAACTCATATAATCTCTTGAACTAACTTTCAAGAATTAACAAGTTCAATGAAACTTCATTTGAACACTTGAACAATTTACACAACAACATGGTAACCCTTTTTATCTGAATATGACTACTAGCTTGTCCAATCTCCATTGACAAGTTACTATTCAAGTTCCACTTGAATCAATAGTCTATAATCATGGTTTAGTAATCTTAAACAATAGGAATTTCAAGCAACAAATTTTTAACTCCAAAAATTCTTTATTTATCCCAAAAATACTTGCAAGAAATTCAATCAACTGTATACTACACCATGATAAACTATTTATGACATGAAAAATTAGTGTCCAGCAGAGTATTCTCTAACATTGTGACACCCTTGCCACAACAACCACCAATTACAATACACCCAGGATTAATCACCAACATACAATAACATAATGATCTGATAACCTAAATTAAGTGCGGAAGCATTAAAAACATAAATAAAGTAGTGCAAAAAGTGTTAAACACCCTACGGTGCTATAAGGTACCAAGTCTAAGTCTACACACCCATACATTTATTACAATCATCCAGAATATATTACAACATTGTCCAAATCACAATTACCGATCAAATAGTGCCGAGTCTCCCAAATCTTCCAAACGACCTAACTAGAAGGTCCAGCAGTAGACTTCCCTTTTCCTGTAAAATAAAAATCAACAACTGGGGAATAAGCGGATGCTTAGTGAATACAGAGATTATGCATTTTATAAATTTTTATGAAGCCCAAGGATAACACAGATGACCAACATCGGATATCCTCTTCGGACACAAAGTACGGACCAGAGCCGCAGCCCCTTCGAGCTCAAAGCTCGGCATTTAAACATACCATCTGAGACAAACGTACGATCGGGGATGACATACTGCCTACCGGGCCTAGGAGGGATCAGCTCCAGGTCATATAGCACAGTAACATCAGAGTAAGCGATGCGACCCACCGGTCCATCACTAGATGCACAACAACCGAAAGGACATGCAACAAGTAAGAATGTGCATCTAAATCTACGCAAGTTAGTAGAATTCCAAACAATCAATGAAACAACAGGTCTCAGCAGGCAAAGCTTACATAAACAAATATAAACATGCGAAATCTACTGTACTCACAGTGGGTGCGTAATTTATCTTTTAACCGATATTATTTCTCTTCGGGCTTTCAACCGGATCCACCAAGTACCCACTGTGGGTTAAACAACACCACAAGGGACCTGTTAAATCAATTACAACAATTCCTCATATCATTAACCGTTTAAATCCATAAAATCAAGTTTCGTAAGTTTGGCGATATTTTCCCCCATTTCGGGTACATGTCCAAATTCATACCATAATTAAGTTTGAACCCATTTCATGTTCATACATTGTCCTTTATATAACTCATGATATAAACCATCAATTGGTGTGTTTTTATTTCCAAATAAGCTTTCATTATATACCTTAATTTACTACCAAAAATATCCCAAAAGTGTAATCATTAGTCCATAGATTCGACCCCTTTAAAACCCATTCGAATCTGCTCGAAATTGAATAGTACTCGCCGAGTTCAGTATAGGAACTCGCCGAGTTCCTGTTAGATTCGAACCATTTCGACTTTAGGGGCTAAACTCGAACCCCATTCGAATCTAGGGGCTAAATTCGAACCTATAATGATAGATTCGAACCCTTGCTCGAATCTGATGGTTAAACTCGAGTATATACTCGAATCTAGCACACATTTCGAGTTTGTTCATGCATTTCGATTCTGTTCTTGACATATTCGAGTTTGTTCATCATTTCAGCTTAAATCTTTCATTTCTAAGTCAAAAATTATGCATATATCAAGTATCAGGCCTAGATTCGATTCTATTATGCATATACTATCATATTCTTGCAATATTTCAAGCAAAACAAGCTCAAATTCACACAAAACAACAGATTCGAAATTCTATTTTCTTCAAAACCGAAACTATAAACTTAAAAGGATCGATTCTTACCTTAATTCGTATGAAATCAGAAATCCGATTGTAGATTGTTGTTGTACTCCTAGATACCTTTCTGTTGACGTATAATTCTCAAAAATCTGACGGTCGGTTTGTGAAATATCTTAGAGAGATGTAGAGAGAAAATTCTAGAGAGATAAAGTAGTGAGATAGTGTAAAATAGAAAAATGAAGCCTATTGCCCTTTATATACAACTTTCGTCATTTTTGCACATTTCACCACTCGAACTAACCGGTTCCATAAAATACTGATTTAATATTAGAATTATCATAAATAACTTTTTAATTCCTTAATATTCCATAACAATGATTCTGAGTTCAATTTTCTTAAAATAGCAACAAACTTCTAAATAACCCAAATACATAATAATTGCTTAATTTTAACTTAAACATATATTTTCCACTTAATTAACCAAAATACAGTAAAATAAATCCGAGGATGTTACAGCATGGGCTCCACCACGTTCAACTTCGTCCTCGAAGTTACTCGGATTCAAACAGTTGTGAATATTTTCTTAACATTTCCGCCTTTGTCTCCCACGTATGGTCTACTCCTTTGTGATGCTTCCAACGTATCAATACTATTTTAATCTCTTTGTTCCTTATTCTTCATTACCACAGTATTCATAATATATTCCGACTTTTCAACATATACTAACCCTTTATGATTTCTAATTCATTATAATCAGCCTAATCTTGATTACCAGTTGTGAAGATTTAATAAAGATTTCTTCATGAAATACCAAGTGCTATTTCGACATTTCCTTAAATAATTCTAAATAAGATAACAGATTCCTAACTTTTCTGTTATTCTCAATGAACCAACTCACCTCAGTGCAAATTTTATCCCTTTTTCAAAACAAATAGTACACCTCATCAGTGATACTAATAAATATACTACATCGTTTCCCTCAAAACTGATTGGTTTAGGTGTCTCATCATATATTCCGATGTGGAAATAGTCCATTCATTCTGATCTTCTATCAGTTGTCAGTAAGCTGTACTCATAGCTATATGTGTGTTTAATCCCACTTATAACACAAACCAAGAGTTGAAAATGAAACAACTCTTCTATTCTGACATAATCGAGTCTAGAATACTAAAACAATATTAATAAACTTTCCCACGTACATCTTGTGCAAAATCTTTCCAATAATAAACTTCTTGAGTCTGTATATAAAATATACTGAATAATCAATTTGTCTACAATCTACCAATCGTAGAAAACTTCTTAAATCTGTAATTACTGCGAGACAGATTCCAAGTTCTCAATCATTCCTCTTTTAACAGAATCCTCCGAGATCCAATTCCAGAAATCACATACCACAAATTATAATCTATTGTAATCAAAATTCACGTTTTGACATATTCAACTTAAAACTTATACCCGAATGTCATCGATAATTACAATTACCGATTCCCCCATCATTGATATACAAATCTCTATTCATGATGTCCATAAAACGGTTGGGGTGTTACTTAATCAAAATATCGTGACCAGAGACTCGTAGTGCTCATAAATATTTCTGAAAGCCAATTTCAGTACATTCCCTTTTCGGACCTCAACTAATCATATCCCATTCGTAGATTAATCTTAGAAAAATAATTAGCTCTCATGCAGCTAATTGAATAATCATCATTTCTCGGCAGTGGATATTTATTTATTATAGTCAATTTGTTCAAACCACTTTAATCTATGCACATTCAGTAGATACAAAACAGTACGAATAACAAACTTTTGGAGAAGCTCCAGGAATCAAGTCAATACCAACTTTTCACTTGTCTTTCAGGTGCCATACCAGACAAGTCTTCCATACACATTTATGGAAACATTTGGGACAACAGGCGCATCGGCCACAGTTCTCTCTTCAATCTTGGTATCAATAGCATATACCATACAAGACTCACGACCCTAAGCAATCAGCTTTCGTGACCTAACAATCATCATTAGACATTGATCCCCACTTCTCCAATACTCATATATACAATTTTTCTCGCCTCCTTTCGGCGAAGTTATCTTTATTATTCCTTCATTGCAAACTACATGCGTCTTGTCACATATATTTAATAAATTCTTTCTAATTATCGTATCAAATCACCGATCTCTATTGAAATCAAGTCAGGATTGAGTACTACCTCCTCAATCACTAAAGTACAATCATGATACACATGATCTACGTTAACTAATGTGTTACTTAACAATTTCAACATCAATCACAACTATCAACTTAGTCCAAAAGACTAACATTGATTGCACAAACGCAGTAGTTACGATTTAATTAATTGGCACCAGAATTTAAACAAAACTCATGACCACCTCCGAATCTCTTTTAGATTCCGAATCGTAGTATTAGACCTTTCTTTACGGTATAAGCAAATTTCATTACTGTCCAAAGTCTCTTTAACTTTCTTATTGATCAATTATCATATCAATAAGTATACTATCCTCAAGTAGCATTATATTTTCTTTTTGACATTGTCATTCTTATTTATAACGTCGACATCTTCTATATTTATTACGTTACATTCACTAAATGATATCGGAGTAAGATCCAAATTTGAAGACTACATCTTTAATTTTCTAAGGTGCGACTATGATATAGGTATTCTAACTCGGCTAATGTGTTACTAGTAACTTCTATGTCAAATCTAGCCAGTAACTTAAACAGCGTCATGACTGGTCGTTTGTTCAAAACAGTAGACACAAAAGGCTTGTTGATATCAGAATTAAACATCATTATTGCAAGCATAAATTTAACTAATAAACGTACCCGCATCCACCTCCGGGTTTTCCCTAGCTTCCTCCACGGTAATCTGAAATGCACTAGTCTGTCCCCTTTTTGGCTGGTTCCGGCGGTTGACTGAACCACCACTTGATCCTCCAAATGATCGAGTCGACGATGGTGCAGCAGCAGCTGGATCGTTCCTTCTGCAATTCCTACTGTAGTGTCCCCATACACCACACTTATGGCAGGCATCCGATCTTCGTGGGCATTCACTTTGGTAGTGGCCCAATTCTCCACAGCAAAAACATGCACGAGCATGACCAGGAGAACTAGACTGCCGACGATAAGACTGTGGTGGCGAGTACTGTGATGATCGTGCAGAACCAGAGTAGCCTCCTTCACGTTGACGTTTCGGCGGTGAAGGTTGAGTTGGGTTAGTTGAAGCAACATCAGCAGACCCCATCACATACCCTGACATAATCAGGATCTGTTCTACATTTCTGGCAGCTTCCAGCAGACTAGCAAACGTGGGGTAACGTACGTTGCTCATCACCCTTCGGATTTCCAAATCAAGACCAACCTCAAATCGAGTAACTTTTCTTTCTTCTGTATCAACCTGATGAGGCGCAAATAAACTTAGCCTTGTGAACTCTACCACATATTGGGACACAGACTTAGTCCCCTGAATTAGTGTCATGAACTTAGCTTCTAGTCTTCGGCGTTCATCGGCCGGGCAGTATTGCTGAGTGAAAATTTCAGTAAACTCAGCCCATGTCATTCTAAAAACCTTCTCCATTGTTAAGGCATTCACCATTGAATTCCACCACATTACTGCGTCTTTGGTGAACATAGCAGTAGCGAACCGGACCATGTCCTTCTCAGCACAATCACTGATTCAGAATGTCCGTTCTGTGGTTGTTATCCATTCCAGAGCAGCAACAGCATCACCGAGTCCATTAAACTCGACTGCTCCATTTCCTTTAAAATCCTTAAACCGACAGCCCCTGGGCTTATTAGATGACCCAGTATTGTCATCTTGTTCGTCATTACTTTTCTCTCTTTCCTTATTCTTCCTCTTATCTTCTCTTCGTTTAGCTTCGGCCTCATCTCGAGCCCGAAACTGATCTTGAATCATTCGATTCTGCTCAGCCATCATAGCTAGCATCATCTCTCTGGCTTCTTCAGGTGTCATTCCTCCTCCAGACATGTTCTGTAATATAAACATATAATTTGTTTAGCAACATGTCATAAACTTAAAGACACCATTCATTTGTCCCGTATGATAGTCAATCTCTTATAATTACTAGATCGTAACCTATTCTAGTTCAGATCATTACTTAAACCACTACATATCATTACCTAATGTTTGAGATCAAGACCTCACGGACTCTTGAATCTCAAACAACTGCTCTGATACCATCTCGTGTGACACCCTAGCCACAACAACCACCAAGTACAATACACCCAGGATTAATCACCAACATACAATAACATAATGATCTGATAACCTAAATTAAGTGCGGAAGCATTAAAAACATAAATAAAGTAGTGCAAAAAGTGTTAAACACCCTACGGTGCTATAAGGTACCAAGTCTAAGTCTACACACCCATACATTTATTACAATCATCCAGAATATATTACAACATTGTCCAAATCACAATTACCGATCAAATAGTGCCGAGTCTCCCAAATCTTCCAAACGACCTAACTAGAAGGTCCAGCAGTAGACTTCCCTTTTCCTGTAAAATAAAAAAATGAAGCCTATTGCCCTTTATATACAACTTTCGTCATTTTTTCACATTTCACCACTCGAACTAACCGGTTCCATAAAATACTGATTTAATCTTAGAATTATCATAAATAACTTTTTAATTCCTTAATATTCCATAACAATGATTCTGAGTTCAATTTTCTTAAAAATAGCAACAAACTTCTAAATAACCCAAATACATAATAATTGCTTAATTTTAACTTAAAACATATATTTTCCACTTAATTAACCAAAATACAGTAAAATAAATCCGAGGATGTTACAAACATGCCTCTATGCTCCCACTGAATATGCCATCTCTTTTCACTTCATTTTAGTCATTGCAGACATCATGCATGAAACTTTGTTCAATTGGGTATCACATATCCAAGAACAATAGAAGTGACTGATTCAGATACACGAAGTCTCAATGCGGTCAACCTTGACCGTTTCCAAGAACTTGGGACAATTCCTTTCCCAGTGCCCAGTTTCCTAGCACTCTAAGAAATTTGTCATCCTTGGAATTGACTTCTCTGGTTCTAGGTTTTAGCTACTTGTTAGCTTTAACCTCCGGTTTGGAAACTTACTTTCCCTTCCGTCTCTTTCCCTATCTACTCTCCTTAATCATCCCTCAGTAGTCTATAGCATCTAATGCAGCCCGCTGATCATCTTCTCCGTGCATGTTGTAACAAATTACAAATTGCTAAAATTCCTTCAATAAGGAATTGAGAATCTGATTACGTGGTCAATGTCCTATAGTCACCGGAATACCCAAGTCTGCCTAAGATGAATCCGATAACCTTACATCATTCACACAGGGTCCTAACAGTTGTTTCCTATCTGCCATTTGGCAGTGAGCTCAGAGCCCTAGTCGTAGATGGTTCTCAGTTTCAAACATGTCTATCATTACGTTCCTAGCCTACAATTAAGTAATAAAGGAACATATGAACGCAAACACGAAGTTTCCCATACAAAGGTCAGTCACATCACCAAATAAGTTACCGAAACATATGCAAGTAACTCAATGCAATTTGTCACTCACCGCCCGGTCCATACAATGCAAGTATAACAGCGAAACATGACGGAGGAGTTGTCCAGTTTCAGCCGTTTTTCTATCATACGTTAATCCTGCATCCCATTAAGTTATCACGCAACTTGCAGCTTGACAGTTGGTCCAGTTTCAGCAGAGTTTCTATCATACGTTCCTTAGCTTTACAATTACGTTATCAAGCCAATGCCAGCTGCCAGTTGTCCAGTTTCAGCAGTGTTTATTATTACATTCCTAACTTACAAGTAATCAAGGCCATCAGCCGCGGGAAGTTGCTCCAGTTTCCTCAGATGTCCTCATACGTTCCTAGCCTACAAATAAGTAAAATCAACTGACCACATCGCAAAGCAAAACAGATGTCCGCTTTCAACACTGTCTATCATCCGTTCCTAGCCTACAACTCTAAGTACTCAAGGAAGATGCGAAAGTAGGCGTAGCAGATGGTTTCCAACCAAGTCAGATAGTAACCATCACCACTATTGCAGTGTCCAGTTTCAGTAGTGATCTATCATACCTTTCAAACCTCACATACAATTAAGTAATCACAGGAAGCGAACCAGCACGCCGGCATACGTTCGATACCAAGTCAGTATTCTTAACCCTCCAACTACTTAGATTGCCGAAACGCATATGCATGTAATTCGGGCAACCTCTGTCACTCACCAGCTGGGTCCTGAGGCAATGCCAAAGTAATCAATGAAACATGCAACCAACAGTGTCCAGTTTCAAACAATGTTATCGAGTTTCTACGCATTACAATTAAGTAATCAAAAACAGAAGCAACAGATGTTTCCATCCAAGTCCCAGTAACAAACACCATAAGATCCCGCCGGACAAACAATGTGCAAGACGTAATGCAATCTGGCACTCACAGCGGTCCTATACAAGCAAATAAAAAAGGAAACATGGAGCAAGGAAGGGTGCGGGTGTTCAGCGAGGGGGGTGTCTTATCGCATACGTTCACTGGACATACCATTAAGTTATCACGGAAACTTGCCAGCTGCAAGTTGATCAGTTGGAGTGCGGCAGTGTCTATCATACCTGTTCACAGCTACAATAAGTTATTCAAGGAACATGAAGCTGCACAGTTGTCCTAGTTTCCGCAGTGTCTTATTATACATTCCTCACTTACAATTAAGGTAATCAAAAGGAACATTGCAGCCGGACTTGTTTCCAGTTCAATCAATATTTTTTGGTCCTATCTCATACATTCCTTAGCATTACAATAAGTAATACAATTGAACAAGCAGCAACCCAGATGTACCCTTACAAACCATGTTCATCATAGTTCCTAGCATCCATTAAGTACTCACGAAACATGCAAGTAGCAGAAATGTTTCCATAGCAGGAGTAACAATCACCAATGTGCCGTTGTCCAGTTTGCAGTAGTGGTCTTATCATAGATCCTAAACAGTACAATTACGTAATCACGGAAACAACCAGCAGAGAGTGTTGCCATGACAAGTCCAAGTAACAATCACCAAAATACGTACGAAACATATGCAAGTACAAGGACAACGCAATCTGTAAGGAGCTGCAATCTGGTCCGCGTGTTGTAGTGTAGGTAGAGGTGGACATGCGGGAGCGGGCAGAGTTACGCAGTTGTCCAGTTTCAACAATGCCTATCCTACGTTCCTAGCCTACACTAAAAGTATCACGGGCAACATGACCTCAGCAAGATTGTCCAGTTTAACAATGGTATCATCCGTACTAACATACAAATTAAGTAATCTGGCATCATATGCAAAGCAGCAGATGTCCGATTCACCAGTGGTCTATCCTACGTTCCTAACATACAATTAAGTAATCAAGGATACAAAGGCAAAGAAGCAACACACAGATGTTTCCATACAAGATAAGTAAGTAAAGTAAAATCAACCAATAAGTACCAAAAACCTATGCAAGTAAGTAATGCAACTCTGTCACTCACCTCGGTCCTGAGACCAATGCAACGCATCAATAAATAAACATGCAGCAACAAAGTGCCAGTTTCAAATTTAGGACGAGCGGTTCCTAACGTGACCATTTAGTAATCAAGGAAGGCCGTGGCAAACAACAGTTGTCAGGTCAAACAGTGTCTATCATACGTTCACTAACCATACAATTAAAGCTAAATCAAGGACACACATGAAGCAGGAGTTGTCCAGATTCTAGTAGTGGTCTATCATACATTTCACTAGACCTTCACAACCTTAAAGAGTCAAGGAACAAGGCCGCAACAGATGTTCTCCATAACAAATTCAGTAACAATCACCAATAAGTAACGAAAAATGTGCAAAGTAAGTCATGCAACTGTACACCACAGCGTTTCTGAACAATGCAAAGTAATCAAAGGCACATTGTGAAAGAAAAGTTGCTCCGATCATCAGTGTCTATATAGATTCCTAACATACATAACACTACTCAAAGCGAACTGCAAAAGCAGCAAGCTTGTCCCAGTTTCACAGCTGTAAAGTGTCTATCATATGTTCTAAACATACAATTAAGAGTAATCAAGAAAAAACGGCAAAAACAAACAGATTGTTTCCATACAAGTCAGTAAACATCACCCACAAGTACCAGAACACATGTGAAGATATTGTACTAGCAATCTACGTCACTCACCGCGTACACTGCTCCAATGCAAAGTACTCAATGGAAAATTGCAACAAACACGTTGTCCAGTATTCAACCGTGTATATCAAAACGTTCCTAAGCATACAATTAAGTAATCTTCAACAAACGCCGCGACATGATGTTTCCAAACACAGTCACTTACTCAACCATCACAAAATAAGTACAGAAACCTAGCAAGTAAGTAAGTAATGCCCAATCTTTCACTCCCAGCGGCGGTCCCTGAGCCCACATGCAACCCGACTCAACTGGAACACTGCAACACCCAGTTGTCCAGTTTCAACAATGCGCCTATCATACGTTCCTAGCATACAATCTTTAAGTAATCAAGGAACGGCAAGCAACCAGATAATTTCCATACAAGTCCGTAACAAAAGTAAGTAGAACATCACCAATAAACTGCCCTGAAAAAATATGCAACGTAAGTAATGCCACCTAGTCCACTCACCTCCTGTGTCCTGCGCACAACTCGCAAGTCATCAAATGACAACCATGCAACAACAGTGTCCAGTTTCAACAATTCGTTATCCATACGTTCCTAGCATCCAATTTAAGTAATCAAGTCACATGACCGCTACCGCTCGTTCCATACCCCAAGTCCTCTATCGTCATAATCACCAGCTCCCGCACATTTGCCGTACTTCCTTACCCCCTGTCCCCTCACATCTTTTTCCTATGCCCTGCCCCGTATCACCGGAATCCTTAGAGCCGGAGGTTTCCCTTTCTCTCGATAGTGTCTACTCATGATTTTCTCTCACACGCTAGTAATGCTGGGAAAGGAAACTTGCGGGGGGTGCAGTTGTCGCGAGTGGGAGATTCAGAAGTGACAGTCTGTGTATCAATACGTTCCTAAGCATATACAATTAAGTAATAAAAGGAACCTGCAGCATGCAGTTGTCTGTTTCCGCAGTTGCTCTATTATACATTCCCTAAAACTTACAATTAAGTAACATCACGGAAACATGCAGCAGGAACTTGCAGTATCATCAGTGTCATCAATTACGTTCCTAGAACATACAATATAAGTAATCCCACCTGAACCAAGCAACGCCACAAAGATGTCCAATTTCAACAATGTCTATCATACGTTACTAGCATACCATTAAGATAATCACGTAACAAAAGGCGGGGAAAAGCCACCACACAAAGAGTAGCAGAATGTTTCCATTACACGTCCAAGTAAAACAAATCACCCAATATGCAGCTGTCCAGTTTCCAGTAGGTTTATTATCATACGTTCCTCACCATACAATAATTAATCAAGGAACACCAAGACTAGCAGATGTTTCCATAACAAGTCATTAACAATAAACAAATAAGTACCGACAACCTATGCAAGTAAATAATGCAATCTGCCACCAATCAAGGGTCCTGAGCAATGCAAGTAAATAAATGACCAGCAAGCAGCAGTTGTCCCACAGTCTTCAACCCAATGCCTTATCATACGATTCACTAAGCCATAATTACGTAATCAAGGAACAATGCAGCAGCAGATTGTCCAGTTTTAACACAATGTCTACTCATAGTACCCAACATACAATTAAGTAAATCAAAGGATCATGCAAAGCAGCAGATGGTCCAGATTCATCAGTGTCTAAATCATACAGTTCCTAAATATACAATTAAGTAATACAAGGAAACAAAGCAGCCAACAGATGTTTCCCTAGAATTCCAGTAAAACAATCACAATAAGTTAACCGAAACAATGTGCAAACGTAATGCTAAATATGCCAATCTGTCACTCCAGCGGGTCCTGAGCAATGCAAGTACTCACCTGAACATGCAAACACCAGTGGTCCAGTTTATCAACAGTGTCTATCCATACGTTCTGCATACAATTAAGTTAAATCATTAAAACAAGCCAGCAACGCCAGATGTTTTCCATACAAGTCAGTAACAATCAGAAATAAGTACCGCAAAACATATGCCAAGTACGTAGTAATCGCAATCTGTCACTCACAGCCGCGTCCTATACCATGCAAAGTTATAAAAAGGAACCTTAGCAGGCAGAGAGTAAGGCAGTGTCCAGTTTCAGCAGTGTCTATTCATACGTTCCCTGGCATCCAATTAACGTTATCAAAGGACACTGCAGCTGCAGTTGTACCCGTCGATTTTCAGCAGCAGTGTCTTCATACCTACCTAGCATACAATTAAGTTATCAAGGCACATGCAGCTGCAGAAAAGTTTCCATACAAACAGGTAAAGTAAAAGTAACAATCAAAAAAATAGTACCGAAACATATTGCCAAGTAAGTCTTGCAATCTGTACTCACATCCGGGTCCTGAGCAAGCAAGACGTACTCAAAATTGAAACATGCAAACAACCGTTAGATCCAGATTTCAACAATGTACCTTACTCCATACGTTCCTAGCATAACAATTAAGTAATCAGTAACAGGCACAACCAGATATTTTCCATTTAACAGTCACGCTAACAATCACTCATCGTGCCGAAAACATATTTTGCAGTAAAGGAGGAGTAA
>JAANYP010002481.1:29085-118821 GCA_020465985.1 Centrapalus pauciflorus
AAAATTGTGAGTTTTTAACTCTTATTGTTCCTTACGAACTTTTAGAACTTATCGAGCGTTTTAGCTTGTGGCGTTCGAAACTTATCAATCAACTTGGTGGGGTTGATTGTGGCGTTCTCTATACCAAAGTTCTTGCCTCGTATATAGGCAACGGGTTGCGGTTCCACTTATACCAAGGTTCTTGTCTCGTTTATAGACAACGGTCGCGGTCCTATCCAGTTTACTTGAAACAACCATTAGAACGATCGGGCAATCGTGATCTATCACACATTCATCGGGTGAGATCACATCATTTGGTATCAGAGCCAGGTTCTATTGGTTTGTTTTCTACTTTATATTTCCTTCGTATCATCTTTCACTTTCTTTCTCTTCGTTCTTTCATTTTTAATTTCTTCTCTTCATCCTTGCATTGTGGTTCATGTTTGTAGTGGATCTTGTCAAAAATTGACTTGGTTGCTACTAATTGATTTTTTCGGGGATCATACGAGTTCTTTAGTTTTTTTTTTGTTTATTCTTACTTTGCATCATTTGTTCCTAAAAACAAAAAGAAGCAAAAAAAAACAAAAGGAAGAAAAGTAAAGAAAAAAAAAAGGAAGAAAAAGAAATCGCAAAAAAAGTAAAAAAAAAAATATATATAAAAAAAGGGTTAAAAAAACGCAAAAGAAAAGACAAAAAAAAAGGAACGCAAAGTAAATTATTATTCTTGTTAGTTTTCTTTATTTTCATTTCCTTTTCTATTTACCTTTACGTACTACTAGCATTGTTCATCTTGTTATATTTGGTTTTGTCAAATCTCTTCTTAAAGTTGTTTGGTATGTTTTGAATTCCTCAAGGCCACAAGCGCACTTGATTTTGATTTCTTTTAGTTTGTTTTGAACTTTAAGAGTTAAAAGGAGTGGTAAAAGGCAGTGCGGTAAGATCATTAGAGGGTAAAAGCCAAACACAACATACACGAGAATCGAGTGAACATAATATTGAGTGAAACACGTAAGGGAGTGCGGGGAGGAAATAATATTTTTATTGTTATTACTTTTTGTCTTCTATTTTGCAGCAAAAAAAAATGGCGGATGAGCAACCTCCTCCTAATCTTCAAGTTCAAGCCATGATGGAGGAAATGCGACGATTGATGAGAACGGAATTCAACCAAATTCATGAAAGAATGGACCGATTGGAGACTGAAAGACCACAACTTATCAGCACGCCATCACAAGTTTCTTATGAAAATCATGACGACGATGGAGGAAGTGACGGATGGGAATCTGAAAGAAGAGCTCCTCGACGAAGGCCCCGAAGAGACAACAATTTGAATTCTATCAAGATGAAAATTCCATCGTTTCAAGGAAAGTCAGATCCGGAAGCCTACATCGATTGGGAGACTAAAATGGAGTTCATCTTTGATTGCCATGACTACTCCAATCGTAAAAAGGTAAAACTCGCCGTTGTTGAATATTCTGATTATGCACTAACATGGTGGGATCAACTTGTGATTAGTAGGTGAAGAAACGAATAAAGAGCCATTGATACATGGGAAGAAATGAAAAGGGTCATGAGACGACGTTTTGTACGAAGTCACTATTATCGTGACCTTCACAATAAGCTCCAAGGCTTGAAGCAAGGAAGTAAGTCTGTTGATGATTATTTCAAGGAAATGGAGGTTACCATGATCCGAGCCAACATTCAAGAGGATCGAGAAGCTACCATGGCCAGGTTGTTAAATGGCCTCAATTATGAAATTCGTGATCGTGTTGAGATGCACCATTATGTGGAGATTGAAGACATGGTCCACATGGCGGTTAAAATTGAAAAGCAACTCAAGAGAGGGGGTGGATCAAGAACGAATACCTGGAAGGCGGGTAGCTCCAAAAGGCCTGAAAGTTCATCATCTTTTAATCCCAAATTTGGTCCAAAACCAACAAGCCCTTCCAAGGAGAAAGGTCATCCTGGTGCTCCTAAAACTCGTGACATAAAATGTTTTAAGTGTCTTGGCAGGGGTCACATTGCAAGTCAATGTCCAAATAAGCTTGTAATGGTGCTTAGAGAAAATGGAGAAATTGAAACAGATTCTTCCGAATCATCACAAGAAGACACGGATGGTGAAGAAGAGTTGGCTGTAGAAGGAGAATTGTTGGTTGCAAAGCAAGCCTTAAGCATTCTTTCCAAGGAAGAAGATGACGCACAAAGGGAAAACCTCTCACACACTCGGTGTTATGTTCAAGGCAAGGTATGTAGTGTTATCATTGATGGTGGGAGTTGTACTAATGTGGCTAGTGTTTCCATGGTTGAAAAGCTAGGATTGCCGACGATGAAGCATCAAAAGCCATATAAACTCCAATGGCTTAATGATAGTGGTGAGGTGCGTGTGACGAAACAAGTGTTGGTGTCATTTCGCATTGGTAAGTATGAAGACGAGGTGTTGTGTGATGTGGTACCTATGCAAGCAAGTCATTTGCTACTTGGTAGGCCATGGCAATACGATCGACATGTGAAACATGATGGCTTCACCAACAAGTACACTCTTGTTCATAAAACCAAAGCCATAACTCTTGTGCCGATGTCACCGAGTCAAGTTTATGAAGATCAAGTCCGACTTCAAAGGGATGTGAAAAACAAAGAAGGTGAGCCTAATGAAAATAATGAACACAAAAAAGGTTCGAATGAAAAACAAAAAGATAAGAAAACATTTGTAGGTGAAAAGGAAAGTCAATATTGTGCATTTGCAAGAAGGAGTAAAATAAAGGAAGCCTTGAATTCGGAGATGTCTTTTGTGCTTCTTTTGATCAAAGAAGCTTATTTAATCTCAAATGATTTGGCCGGTATTCTCCCGAGCAAAAATAAATCTCTTTTGCAGGAATTTGAAGACTTGTTTCCCGAGGAAATTCCCAAAGGATTGCCACCAATTCGCGGGATCGAACACCAAATTGACTTTGTTCCAGGATCTTCCATTCCAAACAAGCCGGCGTATAGAACAAATCCGGAAGAAACCAAAGAGTTGCAAAGGCAAGTTAAGGAATTACTTGAGACAGGATGGATTCGAGAAAGCATGAGTCCGTGTGCGGTTCCCGTATTGCTGGTACCTAAGAAGGATAGATCATGGAGGATGTGTGTAGATTGTCGTGCCATCAACAATATCACGGTAAAGTATCGCCATCCAATCCCTCGATTAGATGATATGCTTGATGAATTGTATGGCTCAAAGTTGTTTTCAAAGATTGATCTAAAGAGCGGGTATCATCAAATTCGCATGAATGATGGTGACGAATGGAAAACAGCTTTCAAAACAAAGCATGGTTTATATGAATGGTTAGTTATGCCTTTTGGGTTAACTAATGCTCCAAGTACGTTCATGAGATTAATGAACCATGTTTTGCGTGATTTTATTGGGAAATTTGTGGTCGCTTACTTTGATGATATTTTGATTTATTCTAAGAGTTTGAATGATCATCTTGAGCATCTAACGTGTGTTTTGAGTGTGCTTAGGAAGGAACAGCTTTATGCGAACTGGAAGAAGTGCACTTTTTGTACCGACCACATTGTATTTCTTGGATATGTGGTTAGTTCTCATGGAATATCTGTTGATGAAGAAAAGGTAAAGGCTATTCAAGATTGGCCAACTCCAAAGAGCGTAAGTGATGTGAGGAGTTTTCATGGTCTTGCAAGTTTTTATCGCCGATTTGTGAAAACTTTAGCACCTAGGCATCACCACTCACTGAAGTGATTAAAAAGAATGTTGGTTTTTAATGGGGCAAAGAGCAAGAGCAAGCTTTTGAAAAACTGAAGTTTCATTTAACTCATGCTCCTTTGCTTTCTTTGCCAAATTTTGATAAAACTTTTGAGATTGAGTGTGATGCATCGGGTGTTGGAATTGGTGCGGTTTTAATGCAAGAAGGAAAACCATTGGCATATTTTAGTGAAAAGTTAAGTGGTGCAACTTTAAACTATCAAACATATGACAAAGAGATGTATGCCTTGGTTCGAGCACTAAAAACTTGGCAACACTATTTGTGGACCAAGGAGTTTGTCATTCATTCTGATCATGAGTCCTTGAAGTTTCTAAAAGGACAACAAAAGCTCAACAAGAGACATGCTAGGTGGATGGAGTTTCTTGAGACATTTCCATATGTCATCCGATTCAAGAAAGGTAAGGAAAATATTGTGGCTGATGCACTTTCACGAAGGTACTCTTTACTCTCTACTCTTGACTCTAAAATTCTGGGTTTTGAACAAATCAAAGAGTTGTATCGTGAAGATGTGGATTTTGGTATGATTTTTCAAAGTTGTAAAAAGGGCTCTTTTGGAAAGTTTTTCATACATGATGAGTTTTTGTTCAAAGAATCAAAGCTTTGCATTCCAAACACTTCTCTATGTGAACTTTTGGTTTGGGAGGCACATAGTGGAGGCCTTATGGGTCATTTTGGTGTGGCAAAAACATTGAATATTTTGCAGGAACATTTCTTTTTGCCAAAAATGAAAGTTTATGTTGGAAAAATTTGTGAAAAATGCATTGTTTGTAAACAAGCCAAATCAAAGGTTCAACCTCATGGTCTATACACTCCTCTACCTATACCAAGTGAACCATGGGTTTATCTTTCTATGGATTTTGTGTTGGGATTGCCAAAAACTAAAATGGCAAAGATTCGATATTTGTGGTTGTTGATCGGTTTTCGAAAATGGCGCATTTCATTCCATGCAATCGAACCAATGATGCCTCACATATTTCAGATTTGTTTTTCAAAGAAGTGGTTAGATTGCATGGCATGCCAAGAACTATCGTCTCGGATCGGGACACAAAGTTTTTAAGTTACTTTTGGAAAACGTTGTGGGGAAAATTGGGAACAAAGCTTTTGTTTTATGAAACTTGTCATCCCCAAACGGATGGACAAACTGAAGTTGTGAATTGTACACTTGGTACTTTATTGAGATCAATAGTGGGGAGAAATGTGAAAACTTGGGAGCAATGCTTACCCCATGTTGAGTTTGCATATAATCGAAATGTGCATTCTGCTACTAAGTTTTCACCTTTCGAGATTGTGTATGGATTTAAGCCATTAACTCCTATGAATTTAATTCCTTTGCCTGTGAATGAGCATTTGAATTTAGATGGCAAGAAGAAGGCGGAATTTGTCAAGCAAATCCATGAGCAGGCAAAACACAACATTGAAGAGCGCACCAAGAAGTATGAACAACAAGCAAACAAGGGAAAAAGAATGATTATTTTTGAACCAGGAGATTGGGTGTGGCTTCATTTGCGGAAGGAACGGTTTCCAACAAAACGGAAGTCAAAGTTAATGCCAAGAGGAGATGGACCATTTCAAGTGTTGCAGAAAATCAATGACAATGCTTACAAACTTGATCTTCCAGATGAGTATAATGTTCATGATGTTTTTAATGTAACTGACTTGACTCTGTTTGATGCAGGTGAAGATTTGAGGACAAATTACTTTCAAGAGGAGGGGAATGATGAGAACCTGTCCAAGGACCGAGATGACGAAGATCCGTTAAGGTGGAAGATCGGACCTATCACAAGATCAAAATCCAAGATGTTCCAGGATGCTCTCAATGGAATGACTAAATATTGTCGGAATCAAGCTCCCGTTTGTTCGCAAAACAACCAAGCACGCTTCCTAATGTTGATCCAAGTTGAAGACTAATATTAGTCCAAGTTTTGGAGCCCAAGTTCTCACTTTAATCCACAAAAGCCCAAAAATATATAAAATTCGGCCAAGCCCACCCATGTGCATTGTTTTGGCCATAACTTCCTCATTTTAAGCCCAATTTGAGTGAAATAAAAGCCCACTTCAACCTTAGCCTTTTTCCTATATTTTCAAGAATAAAAATGGCCCAAAATATGTCCTTAGCCACGTCCATGAATCTGCCCATAAAGGTGTCCATGTTAATGAACTTGTCAAAGATAAAATTCAAGGCATTTTGAAGGTTTTCTCAACATTATGGCCATTTACTTGGAGGAGATAAAGAGATAGAAGTTACTTGCATGATTAATACCTACTAGAAGCTTCAAGTGGTGAAATGTCAATAATGCCCTTTTGATAAGTAGTCTTGCTTATTGATAGCTTATCGTGATAGCTTGTGCAACTTATCTAGATAAGTAGTTGGTCTTATATTTTCTCCTATAAATAGGCACTCAATGTAACCATTTCAATCATCCTTCATTTTGAGTAAAATTGTGAGTTTTTAACTCTTATTGTTCCTTACGAACTTTTAGAACTTATCGAGTGTTTTAGCTTGTGGCGTTCGAAACTTATCAATCAACTTGGTGGGGTTGATTGTGGCGTTCTCTATACCAAAGTTCTTGTCTCGTTTATAGACAACGGGTCGCGGTCCTATCCAATTTTCTTGAAACAACCATTAGAACGATCGGGCAGTCGTGATCTATCACACATTCATCGGGTGAGATCACATCATTCGCTCTTATAAAAATCAAGGATACACGTTTTCTAAACAAATGATCCAATATTTTAAAAAGCATGATTCACTAAATTTACAGTGATTCAATATAACATCGATTTAATTATAGTAACGCTGATTCATACATATGCATTGATTCAACAACACAAAATCACTGATTTAAAAACCTATATTTATAGATTCAATGACACAAATACATTGATTCATTATTTTATAAATATTAACTCAATATATAAACACATCGGTTCGTTGATACATACATTAATTGACAAATCTAAACATTGATCCACCTTGATTTTTCAAAGTATATAATGATCCAGAAACAGTATGTGTTTAAAACCCAAAAAATAGTTTTAAAACCAAATAAAAATAAAAGAAACTATAATTGATATTATGATACATTGATACAGAAGTAATACTAACCTAAATCTTCAAGATCTAAATCCAAAGTATATGAACAATAATAACAGTTAAACTAAAGAAAAATCAATTGAAAAAAACCACAACATGAAAGCATAAACTTCAACATTCCGAAAACGTATAACACAAACCCCTAACCTTCAAGATTTAAATCAATAACACGACGAGCTTCTTCCATGATGATTCTTGTGGGTTTCCACACGTATTCTTTCGGGATGATTCAAGTTTGATAGAAACAAAAAATCCAAACAAATATGTATCGCTCGAATCAATTTGGTGTGATGGTGGTTCGGTTGAAGTCTTGTCTATCGATGAAGGCGACGATGAATTTATCATGGTGATCACAGAGACGCTAGAGAATGTGATAAATATATTGTGGGCGGCGGTTGAAAAAAATAGAAAAGATGAAGACACTACGATTTCTTCTCCCCTTCGTCTGGATAGTCTTGAAAAATTCATCATCACTTCCAGCCTTGTATTCGTAAAATTAATATAGAATAATCTGAATAGTCTTTAATTTCATAGAACCATTCTCTGCTTTGACATGTGATTCATAAGATTATTTAGAAATGGTTACAGATTAATATACTCTAGAAAATATTTGTAAATATTCATGAATAAAGGCGAAAGTATGGGAGTTAATGGTTGATACAACATTTTTTTAGGAAATTTTAAAGGAAACTAAATTCTCTCTAACTTTGAAAAGAATATTGCGACTTTCTTGTTTATGTGATTTATTTCATTTTAATTTATAAACAACTAGTATCTTACCCATGTATTACATGGGTTAGATTTTTAAAAATATAATAATAATAAATGATTATTATAAATTATTTTATGTTTTCAAGAATTAAAGTCAGGTATGTCAAATAATATTTTTCATCCTTTACTTTAATTATGTATGAATATTAATAACTTTTTATATATTGTTTATATTATATTTTTAATTTTGTCATTGTTCAAGGTTTTCAAATCGATAATAATTCCTTATACTTTTTAAGTTTGAATAGAATTTATTATATTTTCGAGTATGAAAAGAAGATTATTATTTCTTAAAATTTTATATTCTAACTTATAAAATTATTTATTTTATCTCAAGAATTAGACATAAAAGTTTATTCTATTATCAGTATTTTTTTTTTAGTTTTTAGTTTCTTCATATTTAAAAAAAAAAAAGTTAAAGTGTATTACAAAAAATATTTATGAATTATTTTAGGTAAAAAGAATAATAAGGATTCTTTATTAATTTTAATTTAATTAAATAAATGACATGTGTTATCAAAATAAATGTTTTTATATTTTTGAAAAAAAGATGAAAAATCAATAAATTTGAGCTTTAAAGGTGCGTCATGTGACAAAAACTATTTTCTTTTATTATAAGATGTAGATATAGATATATAAATAGATATAGATATAGATGTTTATATTATAATTTTAATTTTTTTTCATTGTTTACGGTTTTAAAAATGATAATGATTCAAAAAAAAAATTCTCGAATATGAAAAAAAGATTATTATTTTATTAAGCTTTTATTTTTTATAACTTATAAATTATTTATTTTATTTCAAGGATTATGCATAAAAATTTATTCTATCATCAGTATTTTTAAATTTTAGTTTTTTGATATTTAGATAAAGTTAATTGAACACAAAAGATATTTTTAAATTATTTTAATTAAGTAGATATTAAATATTAGTTATTCATTTTTTTAATTTAATTAATTAAATGACATGTGTTACCAAAATAAGAGTTATTTTATTTTAGGAAAAAAGGCGGGAAAATTAATAAAATTGAGCTCTAAGGGAGCGCCATGTGTCAAAAACATTTTCTTTTATTATTAGATATAGATATAGATTTAATTAACTAAACAAACAAATTACCAATGTGCCCTTGTTGTATTATTGTCAAGTAATGCCATATGTCATTCTCCGGTGCATTTTCATCTATTCTCACCATTAGCTTCTTCTCACGTCATCCTATATATATATATATATATATATATATATATATATATATATATATATATATATATATATATATATATATATATATATATATATATATATATATATATATATATATATTCAGGTTCAAAAAGGTACCTCTCGAAGTCAAGTGCACCCGAAGGTACCAACCTTAAAAAACTTTTTTTAAATTTTTTTTCTCATAACCATGTTTAATTTAATGTTATACGCATGATATACAAATTTCACATACATTCACACTTTCTGTGTCCTTAAAAATTATGTGAATGCTCAATGCATATTTATGTGAATGATCCATGTGAATGGTCATTTCACACGATGTGAATGGTGTGAATGACCATTCACATGTTCACAAGATTTTTGATGTTGCTTCTTTTGAAAAAAAGTCTTATAATGTTGTCTTATACATGTCTATTCAAAAAAAATATATGTGAATGGTCATTCACATTAGGGTACGCTGGAATCTTATAGGTATGCTGATGAACCTGATTATATATATATATATATATATATATATATATATATATATATATATATATATATATATATATATATATATATATATATATATATATATATATATATCACGTGAGAAATCTTATGGTGAGAAGGAGCTAGAGAGCGTCATGTGTCAATCATTCCTTATCCATGCTAGGGGAAAATCAGTCATCTAAAAAAATATTTATCTTTTCAAATTATGAAAACTATTTAATTTAATAAAATTCAAATAATATATATTAAAATGATTATTTTGCCTACTTTTTGAATAATTATTTATTATTCAATCCAAACCAATGATTCACTTTAAATTAACATTTTTATTTTTTTAATGCTTCAGAATTTCACTGTAATATTTTTTATAAGATTGATACAATATTTTAGATACAAATCGTTGATTTAATTTTACATGTTGATTTTTTGTTTTATAGAACACTGATTCTAATAAATAAGATGTTCGATACAATATCCAAACAAGTGATATAATAAAGTAGTGAGTCAAACAAGAGGTTTGATAAAATGTTTAATATGACACTCTCTGTAACATTGATTCAATTACAATACATCAGTGATTCAATATATTAGTGATTTTGTATATATAAACACCGTTTGATACACCTAGGCATCGCAATGGGGCGAGGCGGGGATCTCACTTCTCATTCCCATCCCTGCTTCTTAATCCCCTCCCCCATCCCCGGCCCCATCCTCGTCGGGGGATGAGTTTCTATCCCCATCCACATCCCAATCGGGGATCGGGGTTCCCCTTCGGAGAATCGAGTTTTTCAAGGTCCTAAAAGATTATTAAGTTTAAACTATAAATAATAATTTAGTAGAAAACTTTATGTAAATAAACTTTAAAACAAATCAATTCAAACTTATTTGAGTTATTTACATATATAATTTATAATTTATAATGAAACTAAAACAAAGAAATGTATGCAAAACATTTATAAAACCATTAAAATAAAAAAAACAATAGTATTTTGATCTATAGAAAAATCATATACAATGATATTTAATATATTATATAAAATGTAATGAATATAATTTATATTGTAAAGTTAAATATATACAATAATCTATATTAAAACATAATACAATATCAGGGTCGGGTTCGGGGTCGGGGATTAAAGTGTCTCCCATCCCTGCCCCATCCCCATTATTTTAAATCGGTGATTTCCCGTCCCCATCCCCGGTCAACTTGGGGATTCCCCGGTCAAATCAGGGTCGACTTACGGGTTCCCTGTCGGGTATGAGTTTTTTTGCCATGCCTAGATACACTACTGTATGATGCATAAACTGTTGGGAATTCGTATCCGTTTTTCATAAAAACATAAACTTTAATCGTATTAAACGCACAACGTAAGCTTTTTAAAATTTACGAATTCCATACATGGATAATCAAGTACACATAAGATAAGTAACGTGAAAGCATATAAAAATCATACCTTTGTAGTTGAACACAAAATTACACGAACATGATCCTTTCGGTATCCACCGGTGACGACACTATCGAGCGGTGCCAAATATACGATCGAACACACGAACAACCGGAAAAAAAAACACACAAAGTGTGTGTGGCCGTGAATTGTCAATGTGTATTTACCAACCAACAACAAACCACAATGGCGTGTGTGTGTGTGTGTATATATATATATTATTAACTAGTTTATAAACCCACGTTGATACGTGAATAATTTTTGAAAAATAATTGTTTACATTATATATATGTAAACCTAAAATTAAAATGATATAAATATTAAATTCCTATAAATAAAATACAAGAAAAGTATAATTAATTGTCATAGATATTATTTATCTATTTTTTAAATATACGTGAATAGTAGTCCATTTTTTAACATTCTTATAAGTTTTTTTTTCAATATATATATATATTCGATATAATTTGAAATTACAGTTTAACGTAAAACATAACATATATATATATATATATATATATATATATATATATATATATATATATATATATATATATATATATATATATATATATATAGACTAAAGAACAATAAATATAATGTTATACAATATGATTTTATCAATATTATATTATAATTTTTATGATTGATGTTCTTTATTATAACAATATATATAATGTTATAAAATATGATTTTATCAATATTATATTATAATCTTTATGATTAATGTTCTTTATTAATATTATATTTTTTTTTCTTTTCAAATATAATATAATCTATTTTAATATTATTTTTTCAAATAGTGGATAACGTTAATTATTTATTGATATTTATAAATATTAGAAATAATGAATTGTATTTATCTTTTATTTTATTTTATTTTAGTGATAATATAATGTATTTATCTTTGAAATAATGAATTGCATTTATATTTTTTTAGATGAAATGTGGTGATGTCATGTATTTTATGTCAAATAGTGGATAGAGTTAACTATTTATTAATATTTACAAATATTAAAAATAATAAATTGTATTAATCTTTTTATTTTATTTTAAAAATAACAAAATGTATTTATCTTTGAAATAATGAATTGTATTTACCTTTTATTTTATATTTTATTGTGATGATAATACTATGTATTTATCTTTTTAGATTTAATGTGGTGATGTCATGTGGCAATTTATGTTCTCCTTTATTTTAGATATAGATTAAGAGTTTTAATTTAATTAAACTCTAATATAATCATATTATCTTTATTATTTAAAGATTATACAAGTATCTATATAATTATATATCTATTAAATAATATTTATCTTTTATATATTATCTAATAATATATAAATGATTATATAATTATTTATAATCATCTCTAGTTATTTATTTTTAGTTAGGGATAATTGCGTAAAAAACCTTATAGTTGGACCATTTTTGTGATTAAAACCCCTAACCATTTTTTGTTGCACAAAAAACCTCTAACCGGTAAAATCTTTTGAAATTAAGACTTGACCGGTTATAATAGGTTTCTATGCTTACATGGCACACACGTGGCGTCCACATGGCAAACCCGACTTACGTGGCGCCTACGTGGCACTATATGTATAATTCTTAAACTGAATTTTTGCATAAAAAACCCCGAAATTGATGACTTTTTCGATTAAAACCCTTAACTATATTTTTCTCACCTCTAACCAACAATAATATTTATCTTTTCTCTTTTTTCTCTACCTCCGGCAACTCCGATTACTCTATCTCCTCTTTATGTTCAGTGCTGTTTATTTTATGTATGTATGTTCGATTAACTTTTACCGTTTAATCTTGAATTTTAAATTCAATTGTGCCGATGGAATCGATTTCATTTTGTGTTCACGAGTTGCATTTTTAGATTCAGCTTTATGTTCAGTTTCATTTATTTATATTCCATTTTAGCATCTGAATATGATCAGCCAGAGCAGTGAGGTCCACTAGCCTAGAGGGTGGAGGTTTCAATTGGAAACGAATTATTTGTTTTATAAATAAAAGTTTAATAAATATCCATGTCATCAAAATACAATCAGTGAAGACTCAACTTTAATTATCTTTGTTGGTTGGAGGTTTTTTATCAAATTAAAAATGATTTGGGGTTCTAATTGAAAAAACTAAACAAGTTGGAGGTTTTTTAAGCAAAAATCTATGTAAAAGTTTTACACGTCATCAAGTTGCAAACCGGTTGCAAGTCAGATTTTTTGAAAAAAGTCCAAATTTACAAAGATTTAACCAGTTGGAGGTTTTTTGTGCAATGAGAAATGATTGGGGGTTTTAATCGCAAAAATGGACCAACTTAGAGGTTTTTTGCGCAATTTCCCCTTTTAGTTATCCATATAGTTATTTAATAATTAGATGATAATATCAATTCAAATAAATACATCTTAACATTAATATCCAATTATAAATAAAATAGTAAATAATTATTTAATTATCATCAAATGACAATTAAATCACTACAATATCCCATATTACTTTTAGTCCCCGTACTTTGAGATATAATTAATCACTCATTAATTTAATCTCAATGATCATTTTCTGTCATAAACAATATCCAATATTATTTATTCAATAGTTCGATTGCATCTGCTCAGTTGTATTCACTAGTGTGACCCTCAAGTTTTTTATGAAATCAGCCTTAATGCACTAGTGATGTCATCTTTACACACCATACACTAACATACCCACTTGTGTAAGACGACATACTATCCTGCAACATGCGCCTAAAGGAGGTTATGGCTAGACACTTTAGGCAACGAAGATCATAAAAACTCTGACTCTCATTCGGGCATTCTTGTTAAAACGACATTCCAAAAAGAAACTTAGGTTATATCTCATGCATCGCGATATTTTTATGTGAAAGATAGGCATGGATTAGATCAACCATAGCAAACACGATTATGAATCTCAACTCCCTGATCTCATACTAGTCTGTAACAAACATAGTAGAACACATCAGCTCTGTCCGAGCACGACCATGCATTTCTTTCAGTATCAATCACCGAGGGGCTCAGAAATATCTATTCTTAGTTAAAAGAATGTGCAAATCCCATCTTGACTATCTAGGCCTCCAACACGGCTCCCATTGAATCTGACCTCGAACCATTATGATCACCCAGCTACGGTTGACGTTAGGTTATGCCTAGCGTACATCGGCACCCGCACTGAAGAACGTAGACATCTCAGGTACTAAGGAGCACCTTTTTGAGACGACTCATGACAATGATCTCATTAATGTGGTCTCAATCGGTGAGTCTGCCCAATATTTGTTTGCAACAAAAACCTGTGAATTTGGATCAACCTTTGCCATATTCATCACCCATGGATATTAACCAAATCTCACAGTAGCCTTTTAATTCTCGTTGTGGATCCCACGACAACAAGCAGCTATGGAATTTTTTTAAAATAACTTCAAATTTATTCTTGGATTTCTAAAACATGAAAAATAAAACAACATTAAATATATCATAGTGATCTCCTTTATCTCAATAAACACAACATGATTTCAATCAATTTAATGCTACTATTCCTTTATCAAATTTATGGTAATATGATCTATTGAAAAATTAATTTCAGACATTATCTTACTAAGAGTCTTTCTAGTTAACTAATATTATACATATCCGTTTTGAATCTACTTCTAAATTTATATCCATTATCTTTAGAGGAACTGGTAAATCACTAATAAAGACACCAAAATTAAAATTTAGGAGCTCTAGCAATTCAGATTAATTGCTAATAGTGATACGTTTAGATGTTTAGTCTTGAGACTGACAGTATGCAGTTTATCTATATTTTTAACAAGATATCTTAACTTAATAACATTGTGTTCAATATTTGTGATATGTATCCATAACCACCAAAACCTGGTTATCTACAACATTTCGTTGTGGTGTTCTGTCAAGTTTGCAGACGAGTGTTTTAACAAGTCAAAGGTTAGTACTTGACTAACCATTACACAAGTTGTATACATTTCACATGTACTTTTATAAAATGCGATTACTTATTGTCTAAACAATCCTGGCTTATCAGGTCTTTAATCATTTCTGACAAGATAAGTGAATTAAGCTCCATGTAACTCATTTACATTTGACTCTACATTTTATTAGTTTCATCTATATAATTGTTAGGCACAAAAGGCCTCAGTCAAACCTGCTCTACATCTGAGGGGGAGATTCTTAATCAAACCTGTTGATGCACTTGAAGGTATAATTTAAGGCTTGTTTATGCCTTATTGAAACCTGAAAAGTGATTTGCAATATCAGCCCAAAGCTTTTTACCATGTTGCAATTGTTGCAACAAAGGCAGTTTATCCAAGCTGTTCTGGCTGCTGAACAGGCTGGACATAAACTGTCTACGCTGCTCTATTCTGTTGAGCAGCTTGGACAGCTTACAAGTGTTCTGTTCTTTGTGAACAGAACATGTTCTTTGTGAACAGGTTAAACACTTTATGGAATATGTTTCCAAGTCCTCATGTATTGTTTTTGGCTACAAGATCAGTTTACAAGTCGAAGACAAAGTGGAAAACAGAATTGCACAGCCTGCCCACGCTGTTCTGTTACATGAAGACAAACGGATATCTGAAAAGGGTGACAGACCTTTTCTTATATCAAAATGGCATTAGCAAAAGAAGAAAGATGCAAAGTTGACATTCCTCTTTTGGTTAAAGCCTTATGCAACAGTGACAAAACGAAAAAGACAAAGATTCTGCCATGTGAAGACAAATATGCTTTATCAGAACGTGCAGAAAGGTGTCTTGTCTTTTTGGAAAGACTTTCCACTATCTCATTTGTCCAATGAAGAAGCTTCACTGAAATTCTCCTTTTGAGTATAAAAGGAAGTTTCTAAGGATTGTGAGATATCAAGAGTGTGAAATCAGAACGTGCATTGAAGTGAGTTATTTCCATGCATGCAAGTCTGCTTAAATAAAATAATAGAGTGTGTCTAAGCTGTCTTTGCTTAAGCTGTCCATCTGAGTCTTGTAAAAACAGTGAGTGCATCTAAGTGAGTGTAGTCATTGTATCTAGTCTGAGTGGGTTTTAGATTAGTTGAACAACTGTTGTATCTGTCATCTCAGCTTGAACCTTTCCGCATTCAAGCTTGTTTGTAATTAACACTTGTTAATAATATACACAAACATTGAGAAAAGATTGTTAGGTTTTTAAATAGCTGTATTCACCCCCCCCCCCTCTACAGCTTAGAAGTATACACTTGAGAAACCTTTTCGGACCTACAACTGGTATCAGAGCAGATAGAGTGTGTGTCAACTCTAGATCTCTCATTCTCCCTACTTTTCCATGGACAACAGTGCTGCAAATTCCTCATCTTACTATGACAATGGGTCAATGGCAAAACCCCCCAAGTTCAATCATCAGAACTTCTCTGGCTGGAAGTGCAGAATGATGCTCTATTTAGAGAATCTGGATGTACAACTACCAGAGATAGTACTGGAAGGTCCCTATGTGCCAACTTCTGTTACTACCATTACTCCTGCTGTTGAAGGAGCTGCCTCTGACATCAGAACCTTTGAGAAGGCCAAAGCTCAATGGTCTGATGAAGACAAAAGACTAGTTGCTCTGGATGCAAAAGCTAAGAATAACATGGTTATCTCTCTGCCTGATGATGTGTTCAAACAGGTTGAGAAGATGAAGACTACAAAGGAGATATGGATACTTTGTGTACCATCTATGATGGACCCACAATCACACTGGACAACAATATTAACAATCTTGTTAGACAGTATGAACTCTTCTTTGCAAAACCAAAGGAGACACTCACTGAAACCTACACCAGGTTTACTGCTCTGGTTAATGATCTCAAAGTTGTTGGGATCACAAAGGACAGCCTGACCCTGGTGAACAAGTTCTTGGACATCTTGCCTGAAGAGTGGAACTACTTTTCTACCATCTTGAGAAATTCAGGTACCATCAAAGGTATGGATCTTGTAAATTTATATGGATCCTTACTAAATGATGAGCAGTCAAGGCATCAGAAGAGAAATGCCTTGGAATTGTCCAAGGGAAGTGCTGCTTTAGTGGCCAGCGTGAGACAACCTGTTGGGCAGGTATGTGATGTGTTCACACAACCTGATCAACAGGCTGATGATGAAAGAGAGGAAATGTCTGATGAGGAAGACATTGCAGATCTTGCTGAACTTGATGATGAGCAGATGATTGCAATGCTTGTCAAAAGGTTGAACAAGAAAAGGTTTGGAAGAAATATGCTGCAGGGGAACTCAAATGCTCTAAAAAAGAAAGCATTTGATAAATCTAAGGCTGAATGCTTCAAATGTGGCAAGACTGGCCATATAGCTGCTGACTGTGTGTAAAAAGCTGTTGGACAGTCATCCAAACCTTACAAGACTAACAGGGACGATGGCTATAGGGTTAAGTACCTTATGGCCATGGCTAAGCTGAAAAAGTTGGAAAACTCAGTGGACAGTAAACCTGTTGACAAAACAGGCTCTGGGTCCAAAGCTGATGGTAAGAGACATGTTAATCCTTTTGATGCTAAACATTTTGAAAATAAGTTTTCAAAAGGTAAGCAGCCTGCTTTCAAAAAGGGTAAGTCTCATGTTGAAAGCAAATTTGCTGTGGTTTCAAATAAGTTTTCAAATCGTAGTGGAAAACTGGTTATAAATGAAAATAAGTCTTTCAAAACCAGAAACAGTGATTATGTTGATAGGAAGCATCAAGCACATCTCAGCAAGGGCAAAGGCAAAGCCATTGCTCATGCTGAGAAATCTGAGAATAAGTTTCCCAAACCCGTGGAAGGTCAAAAACCAATCAAGCTTCCTGTATTTGACATCTGTCCTCCCAAAAAGAGGAAAGAAGAAACAGGAAAAGCTGTTGCTATTGTGCCTTCCACCCAAGCTATTGATTCATCGAAAAATAGTAATAAGTTTGCTAAACCTGCTGATAAAATCAACAAAAATAATTCAGAATGTGTTTCTGAAAGTTCTTATTCCAAAAAGGCTAAAAAGAGAAAATGCTATAGATGTGGGAAGAAGACACACATGGCCAAGGACTGTCCTGAAACTGAGGACATGAGGCCTGTTGACTCAGCTAGTTCCATCATTGCTAAAACAAGCAGTGTTGGAAGTAACTTAGTCAATGAGAGTGGTATCCAAACTGATACCATTCAAATAGGAAATATTAGTGTGGACATCACTAGCCCATCAACAAATGTTGATGAAGTAGGAGAACTCATCACTATGATGAGTTCCCCTAAATGTAACTAATGTTTTCCTATGACACTCTGCAGGACAAACAACCATCCCAGGTTTGGTACTTGGACAGTGGCTGCTCATGACACATGACAGGTTGCAAGGACCTGCTGAGTGATCTCAGGCCTGAAAAAGGGCCAAAAGTCACCTTTGGTGACAATGTACAGGGATCCACTGAGGGATATGGAACTCTTAAAGCTGGTGCTGCAGTGTTCAAAAGGGTGGCCTATGTGGTTGGGCTAAAACATAATCTTGCTAGCATAAGTCAACTGTGTGATGCTGGCTACAAGGTTAACTTTGATGAGCACCTGGGTTACATATTGGATCCCCAAGGCAAAGTTGTGTTGTGTGCTCAACGGAAGAAAGGTGTATATGTTGTGGACATGAAATCTGCTGATCCCACAACTGAAACCTGCTTTCTCACAAGAACCAATGCAGACCTGAACTGGTTATGGCACAAAAGGCTACCACACATGAACTTCAAGAATATCAACAAACTCTGTAAGAAAGAGTTGGTAACAGGTTTGCCTTCTATGACCTTTGTTAAGGATAGACTCTGCACAACTTGTGAGAAAGGCAAGCATAGAAAATCATCTTTTAAATCCAAGCATAATTTTTCTATTGATACTCCTCTATTCTTAATCCACATGGACTTGTTTGGACCAGTCAATGTCCCAAGTCTAGGAGGAAGAAGATACACTCTAGTAATGGTTGATGAGTTCTCCAGGTTTACATGGGTGATCTTCCTGAAGAGCAAAGGAGAGGCTGCTAGAGAAATCATTGGATTTATCAAGAAGATGGAAATGTTAAACTCTGCTCAAGTAAAGCAGCTTAGAAGTGATCATGGTACTGAATTCAGAAACAGTACTCTTGAGGACTTCCGTGAAGAAAGAGGGATCTCACAAAATTTCTCAGCAGTAATAACTCCACAACAAAATGGAGTTGCTGAAAGGAGAAACAGAACCCTCATTGAAGCTGCTAGAACCATGCTATGTGCATTTGGTTTACCTTCATCATTCTGGGCTGAAGCTGTCAACACTGACTGCTTCACCCAAAACAGATCCTTAGCGGTGAAAAGGTTCAACAAGACTCCCTATGAGCTGCTCAAAGGGAGAAGGCCAAACATTAGCTACTTCCATGTGTTTGGATGTCCCTGCTTCATTCTGAATCAAAGGGACCAACTGGCGAAGTTTGAACCTAAAGCTGATGAAGGTGTGTTTGTTGGATATTCTGCTATCTCCAAAGCCTACAGAGTATACAACAACAATAGAAAGGTGATAGATGAATCTATCAATGTCACCTTTGAAGAGTCCAGGAGTGCCTCCACGAAAGCTGTTCCTGAATCAGTTTCACGAGAATTTAGCTTTGATACTCTCATGCATTCTAACAGTGAAGAGAAGGACTCAAAAGCTTCCACTACATCCAGAGTGGAACCTACTAACCATGATGGGCATGATGATGATTATGTTGATACACCCTGTGTGAATAAGTGTACTGACTTAATTACAACTTCATGTCCTGAACCAATCAATGCTGATTTTCCTGGATCCTCTGCTGATATGTTCAACAATGGAGAGTCATGCTCAACAAGTGAACAGGCTCAAGATATCAGTGTGTCTGAAAATCTTGAGAGCAGTTCAACTGGACCTGTTGAAGATGCAAACAACTCAGGAGAATCCTCATTGAAAAATGATCCCAAGTGGATCAGGTGTCACCCCAATGATCAAATAATTGGTGACATCAACAAAGGGGTGCAAACAAGATGGGACAGCTTAGGGAACTTTTGTATGTTCTCTAGCTTTGTGTCCCTAATGGAGCCAAAGAAAGTGGATGTAGCACTTAAAGATGCCAATTGGATCACTGCCATGCAAGAGGAACTCAATCAGTTTAAGAGAAATAAGGTATGGAAGCTGGTCCGTGCTCCTAAAGGTAAAACTATAATTGGCACCAAATGGGTTTACAGGAACAAGATGGATGAGCAAGGTCATGTCATTAGAAATAAGGCAAGACTAGTTGCTCAGGGCTACAGAGAGGAGGAAGGCATTGACTACGATGAAACATTTGCTCCTGTGGCCAGGCTAGAGGCAATTTGTTTGTTTCTAGCCTACGCTGCTCATAAGAGCATGGAGGTATTTCAAATGGATGTGAAGAGTGCATTTTTGAATGGGAAGCTGCAAGAGGAAGTTTATGTCAAGCAGCCTCCAGGTTTTGAACATGTTCATCATCCAGGTTTTGTCTATAAGTTGGACAAAGCCCTCTATGGTCTAAAACAAGACCCTAGAGCCTGGTATGACACTCTTACTGATTTCCTTATGAGCAATGGGTATTCCAGAGGTAAAGTGGATACCACACTGTTCATAAAGAAGGTGAAGTCTGATATTATGCTTGTTCAAATATATGTGGATGACATAATATTTGGTTCTACTAATGAGCAATTATGCAAGAATTTTTCATTACTCATGAAATCAAAATATGAAATGAGTATGATGGGAGAACTTACTTTATTTTTGGGATTACAGGTTAAACAAACCTCAAATGGAATTTTCATAAATCAAAGAAAGTATACTTTAGATCTATTGAAAATGTTTAAATTTGATCAAAGTTCTCCTATTAAAACCCCGGCAACCAATGTAAAATTGGATGCAGATGCCAGTGGCAAAGCTGTTTCAGTAACAGCTTACAGAGGCATGATTGGGAGCTTGCTGTATTTAACTGCTAGTAAACCTGATATTATGTTTGCTACTTGTTTGTGTGCTAGGTTCCAAGCTGATCCAAAAGAATCACATCTAGCTGTTGTGAAAAGAATCTTCAGATACCTTAAGGGTACACCAGGTTTGGGTCTTTGGTATCCCAAAGACTCAAGCCTTGAACTAACAGGTTATTCAGATTCTGATTTTGCAGGTTGCAGGCTAGACAGGAAAAGCACAACAGGTGGATGTCAACTCCTTGGTGGTAAGTTGATAAGTTGGTGTAGCAAGAAGCAGAACTCAGTTTCTACTTCTACTGCTGAAGCTGAGTACATTGTTGCTGGAAGCTGCTGTGTGCAGATTCTGTGGATGCAGCATCAGCTTGAAGACTATGGACTTGTATATAGTAAAACTCCTATTCTGTGTGACAATAAAAGTGCCATAGCTATCTCCAACAATCCAGTGTTTCACTCCAGAACAAAGCATATAGAGGTCAGACATCACTTCATCAGGGATCACATTCAGAAATGTAATGTGGAGGTAAGTTTTTTTCCCCAGATGAACAGCTTGCAGACATTTTCACCATACCTCTTGATGAAAATAGATTTAATTATAGGGTAAGCAAGCTGGGGATGTTAAACAAAAGTGACTAAGTGTCCAAAATGTTCTAAGTCAATAGATGTCTCACACTGCTCAAGTTTCGCAGAACAGCTTAGACAGAACAGGCTATGCATGTTCTATACTTAGCCGTTTTCTGCAAAACTTGAACAGCTGTAGCGTATAACAGGTTTGACAATAACAGTTTATATGTCAAGCCTGATCTGATGATCAAATCTCCACCCTACTCACTCCTTCAATCTGTCATACAAGACATTGTCTTGTAACCTGATCAGCTATTGAACACAACCTGTTCTTACATAGCTGAACAAGTTGAAGGAACATCCTGAAGAGTGAACAACTTGTGATGACCCTGCTCCTCACAGGTTTGACCATCAACTTAGACCATCAGTTTTAATTACCTTTCCTTACAATTAAGTTACTTAATTTTAGTTTTTATTTAACTTAATTACTGCGGGTAATGTGTGTTTACGTGTGTTAGTGAATAAAAAGGGCTCAAGTGGTCTGACAACCGGTCTGACATGGACAACCGTTCCGTTTTCTGTTAACGACCATTTTAAATCAACCGCCCAAATGTTTCTCTCTCATACCCACTCACATTATGATCCTATAAATACCCCCTACTGTTTCATCTTCGTCTTCCTCACTACTTCCATAACGTCCTAAGAACCCTAAAACTTGACTAAGTGTCCTGTGCTTCAACCACTCTCACTACTTCCCAAATGGCTCACCGTAACAACCCCTTTCTACCAGTATTTGTCGATGCTGATGTTCAAAAACATGCATATGTCACCACAATGCTAACCCTGAAACCTACCAACTACCTTGCAAACCTAACCATCCCTAAAAACTATATGGGGAAAGGCTACGAAGAAATGGTGGAGTTTCTGAAAGTTCATCTGCTGAACTATGCCATGACTGCCAATCCTGGTGTCCTGTACCAGGAAATGGTGTATGAGTTCTGGTACACCTGTGCCTACAACCCAGATACCAATGTCATCAGGGGCACTATCCTCAATGGGACTCTGACCATTGAGATCACCACTCGTCTGATCAGGGAAGCTCTTCGTCTCCCTGTGGCTGAACCATATGATCAGCCTCAAGCTGAAGATGAACAGATGAGGAATCTGCTACACTTTTGGGGTGTAGAAGAACCCAAAGTTGGAGCTACACTGTTTAGGAAGGATTTTTCTTCAACCTACGGTTTCTTATTTGCCTCGATGGTGATGTGCTTCAGCAGTAAGGTTGGTTCCTTTGACCAACTAAGCCGTGATGAGATTCCTATAGTCCTCCAGCTTGTGGATGAGACTACAATCAACATAGCCAGATGGATTTTTATGAATTTGAGGAATCTGGTGCAGCAGGAGACACGTCCAGCTGCTGTTCGTTATCCCAGATTTCTGAGCCTCATCTTCAAGCACGTTTGTGGTGAGCATCTGTATAACTCTCAGCCTTTACTTCGTACTGCTGCATTTCCTGTTATAGGAAATAGAGTTTTCTACACTCCGGTTCTCCCAAATGAGCCTCCTCTATCCACTCCAATGAGGAGGCTGCTAGGACTGGTGGAAGGACCCTCTGCTGTGAGGGTGGATCCAGAAGCTGCTCCCAAAGAAAAATCCAAAGCCAGGGTCAAGTTTGTTAAAAGGACCCTGGAAACGACTGAAGCTGGGCCTGTCCACAAGAAGGCCAAAACAGCCAAGTCTAAGTATGCACCCTCAGCCTCTGTGGCTGAGGGGGAGCAGGCTTCTCACCTTGGTTCATTTGTTGAACCTGAAGCCTATGTGGCTGGTGCCTCTGTGGCACCTGAGACTATGGAACAGGCCAACCCGCCTGTTTCTGACCCAGTCTCCAAACCAGTCCAATCTGAACCTCTCATCACCTCTCCACAATCACCCACCTCATCTCTCAGATCATACCAAAGAAAATCCCTTGCCAAAAAGAAACCCACAGCCAAAACAGCCACAACCAACCCCTCTGTTCCCTCTCAACAGGGTTCAGTTGAAAAAGAAGCACACCTTGCTGCCTCTCCTATTTTGGGAGAAGGTTCAACACACTTGGAGTCTGCTTCACTCCAACAAGAGTCCACCCACAGTCAGCCTAGACCCTCTGGTTCCTCCCAACAGGAGCCAGTTGTACATAAGGAGACAACCATATCCACTATTCCAGCCTCCCAACAGGCTGAGAATATTGAAAGACAGGAGTTCTCTCCACTCCATACTGAGTCCACATTAACCCCACCTCATACTTCTTCACACCCTGAGTCTGCACGAGGTGCCCACACTACTGGATTAGACCATCCAGTAGCTCAGCCTCCTATTTCTGCTCCTCATGATACATCTGTTGTACACCCAATAGTTGTTGAAGGACCAACCACCCAAGCTGATGAACCACAGGGAACAGAACATCCCTTTGGTGAGGCTGCCCCTCATATGCAAACTCCATCAGCAGGTTTCACCACTGCTGATATTGAAATGCACATCTCATCTCCCAATGATGAGGTACCTTTAAACCAAGGTGCTGCAGAGGGAACCACCCCTGGCCTTCATGAAGGTGCTACAACACAAGCAGCATCTGAAAGGTTACCAATCTCTACCCCCTCTCTTGATGATGCAGCTACAGCCACTGCTGAAGGACCTATCGACCCCTCCAAGCTGGGCCACATTACTTTTGCCCAGGCTATGGAGCTTCTCTCAAAAGTACCTTCTCCTTCTCCATCACATCCCCATACACCAGCCTCATCATCTTCATCACCATCTACTCAATCCAAACAGTCTACCCATACACCTCCATCCCCTAAAGATCTGCCTTTGAAGGATCAGCTTTCCTTGCTGACCAACAAAGTTGGCTCTTTAGAAACTTCAATGTCTTCTCTTCCCTCTCTCATTTCAGACTCTGTGTCTGAACAGCTCAAAGGATTCTTTGATGTGTTCAAGAACTCCTTTCCATCCACTCCTCAAACTGACACCTCCTCACAGCTGCTTGCACTCACTGCACAGCTGCAAAGTGTCTCCACTTCCCTCTCCTCAATTCTTTCACACCAACAGGACTCTGTGTCCTCTATGACAGCCATATCCCAACAGTTGTCCACTCTCCTCACTACTTGCAATTCTACCCTTCCTGATACACTGGCCAGCCTAAACACTCTAATAGTCTCTCTATCAAACTCTATGTCAGCAAAACTTGCTGATGTGTAGGACTCTCTTGAGTTACATCTAGCACGGCTTCAAAGTCTGCTATTCACAGCTTCTGATAGAGAAAACATTCTTAAGCTGACCTCTCTTGCTGATTCCCAATCCTCTTCTATTCAAACCTGTCTTTCCCAACTTGCAGATGTGAAGGACAACCTGGCTTTCTTAGTGCATAGCCTGGTTGGTCCCAAACCTGCTGCAAAAACTGCTGCAAAGCCTGCTGAATTTGTTTCTTCAGGCAGACCAGTTGTTGAAGGTGCTGGTCCATCTCCTTCAAAGGGAGAGAAGTTGTCTGCCTTGAAGACTAAGTCTAAGGGGGAGAAAACTTCTTCTCCTAAGGAGAAATCAGCATCTACTGGTCAAACAGCAGGTGCATCAGTAACAGGTACAGGTCCAGCTGAAGGTGCCTCTCATCAACCTGAAGCTACTCTGCCTACTCAGGCTGAATCTCCAAACCCTGCACAATCTAAGGGGGAGGAATTTATTCCTGAGGACAGGCCAAGCAGCAGAAGGAGGCATATTATTCTGGAGGAAGAAGAAGAAGAGGAAGACATTCCTGAAGCTGTTACCACTACAACAGCTAAAGGAAAAGAAAAAACAGCTGTTGATCCTGACCGCCAAAAAGTAGCAGAGCTAAAGTTTGACAAAGCCAGGGCTAAAGAAATGGGCGTTCCTATTGAAAAATACTATGAGCTCAGAGATGAACAGCTCAACGCCCTGGAAATACTGAGAAAAGAAGAAGCCTCTGCCAAAGCTGCTATATCTCTTGCATTCAAAGATGCAAGCAAAACCAAAATGCCTTCTTTGGATGTGCAGAGAAAACTGCTTGAAGCTGCTAGAGAATCAGCTCATGGAAAGGAAGGTGAACAGTAAAAGGGCACTCTGGTCTCTGTGACCAAACCAAAGCAAGCATCCTCTGCAAGGGCCCAGTTCCACTTTGACAACTTGGCAAAGAAAAAGTTTCATGATGTTGCTGATAGAGGACTAGCCAAGGAAGTAATTGTCAAAGCTGTTCCCACATCAAGAAAAGGCAAACAGTGGAAATTGAAAATAACCAGAATGGGTGCAACAGAGCCAGAACTGGAAACTTATGACTACACTGATGTTGCACAGATGGGGTACAGGGAATGGGTTGAGCTGGCAGTTACCCTGAGCCAGTCTAAGTCTGAAACGGCTAAGACTATCAGGGCATATGTTAAGAAGCTGATGGAGAGAGTGAAAGACCTTGGCCTGATCTCAAAAGAAGTAAGTGAGGGTGTCTCTGTGACTTACCCCAAGATAAAGGCCAAGAGGACCAGAAAGGATTCTGAGCAGGAGGAACTCCTCATCTTGATTGAACAAGGTGATTATGCTGTTGAAATCAAAGGAGTTGACTACAGCCTGCCCAAAGGAGTAGAGTTTGAAGAAGGCAAAGTAATTGAAGAACCTGAGTTGGGGGCATTTTTTGTAGATCCCCTTACACAGAAGAAATGCTTTCAGAGAGCTTCAGATCTATACAAAGTGGATCTGAAATAGCTTGCAGCCTTCAGACTTGCAAACTCTTTCAGGCAGTCCAGCAAGTGGAGAGCAGCCATCTGGGACCAGCTTAGAGGCTTTTATGAGAGAGGTGAACTTCAAGATCCCAAATTTATGTTTCTCAGAGTTGAAGTTCAAGATCTGGAGGAAACAAGTGATGAACTTGAAAAATTGTTTGAAGAAGGATTGCCACCACCACTGCAGTGAAGTCCACCTACTATCTGAGTAGGTGAAGAATGGAAGCTGTCCATCTGTTGGGCAGGCTTGCCATTATCTGCTCCCTACATCAGCAGTCCAAAGTGTTGAACTCTTTTGTACATTAGTTGTGTTTTGTTACATCTGTTGTAACTTTTCTTATTTACATTAGTTGTAATATACATTAGTACATTAGTTGTACTTCTGTAAAAACATGTGTTGTTTATGTAATCAAAATCAGTATATATAAACTGATCTTTTACTTTACTTAAGTGTTTAAAATGTATAGTGATTATTGATTAAATCAGCTCAGACTGATTATTGAAAATAGGGGGAGATTGTTAGGCACAAAAAGGCCCCAGTCAAACCTGCTCTACATCTGAGGGGGAGATTCTTAATCAAACCTGTTGATGCACTTGAAGGTATAATTTAAGGCTTGTTTATGCCTTATTGAAACCTGAAAAGTGATTTGCAATATCAGCCCAAAGCTGTTTACCATGTTGCATTTGTTGCAACAAAGGCAGTTTGTCCAAGCTGTTCTGTCTGTTGAACAGGCTGGACATAAACTGTCTACGCTGCTCTATTCTGTTGAGCAGCTTGTACAGTTTACAAGTGTTCTGTTTTTTATGAACAGAACCTGTTCTTTCTGAACAGGTTAAACACTTTATGGAATATGTTTCCAAGTCATCTTGTATTGTTTTTGGCTACAAGATCAGTTTACAAGTCGAAGACAAAGTGGAAAACAGAACTGCACAGCCTGCCCACGCTGCTCTGTTACATGAAGACAAACGGATATCTGAAAAGGGTGACGGACATTTTCTTATATCAAAATGGCATTAGCAAAAGAAGAAAGATGCAAAGTTGACATTCCTCTTTTGGTTAAAGCCTTATGCAACAGTGACAAAAAGAAAAAGACAAAGATTATGCCATGTGAAGACAAATATGCTTTATCAGAACGTGCAGAAAGGTGTCTTGTCTTTTTGGAAAGACTTTCCACTATCTCATTTGTCCAATGAAGAAGCTTCACTGAGATTCTCCTTTTGAGTATAAAAGGAAGCTTCTAGAGATTGTGAGATATCAAGAGTGTGATGAAACTTTCAAGAATTAACAAGTTTGATGAAACTTCATTTGAACACTTTAAGAACTTCAACAGTATTGCACAACAACATAGTAACCCTTTTATTCGAATATGACTACTAGCTTGTCCAATCTCTATTGACAAGTTACAATTCAAGTTCCACTTAATTTAAGAGTCTATAATCATGGCTTAGTAATCTTAAATAATAGAAAATTCAAGCAATAAATTTTCAACTCCAAAAATTTCTTTATTTATCCCAAAAATACTTGTAAGAAAGTCAACTACAAAACTTTTTACTACACCATGATAAACTATTGATGACATGAACAAAATAATGGCCAGCAGAGTATTCTCTAAGATCTCTCTATGCTCACACTGGTCCTGTAATCTCTTTTCACTTCATTTTAGTGATTGCAGAAATTATGCATAAAACTTTGTTCAATTGGCTATCACATATCCAAGAACTACAAAAGTGAATGATTCAGACACCCGAAGTCTCAATGCAGTCAACAATGACCCTTTCCAAATACTTGGGACAATTCCTTTTCCAGTGCCTAGTTTCGTGGCACTCACAGAATTTGTCTTTCTTGGATTTGACTTCTTTGGTTCTAGGCTTTAGCTGCTCTATAGCTTTGGCCTCCGGCTTGAGAACTTTCTTTCCCTTCTGTCCCTTTCATTTTCCTCTCTTCTTAATCCTTCCCTCAGCAGTCTGGAGCATCTGATGCAGCCCACTGATCGTCTTCTCCATATCATGCATATTGTAATAAATTAATTATTGCTTAAATTCCTTCAATAAGGAATTGAAAATTTGATTCGTGGTCATCTCCTGTGTCACGAAATACCTAAGTCTGCTAAGATGATACAGATAACCTTTCATCTTCAGCACATGGGTTCTAACAGTTGTTCCTTCTGCCATTCTGCAGAAGTTCAGAGCCCTAGTCGTATTATATCTCTCAGTCCGAGCCAGAGTCTGGAACATATCCTTTAGCTAGCGATCCATCTGGTAAGCTGGGAAATCCATAAGCTTAATCTGTAGCTCAGATGTCATATTCGCTAGCATTAGACAGGCAACATCGACCGCATCCTCATAGTGCTTCTTGTGGAGATTTCTCTTCTCAATTGTAGTAGTCTCTGCTAGAGCAGGTTCCTAGTGCCCTTTCTAGAACATAAAAATTTCACTCCATTATCAGAACAATAGTCAAATTTCATTCCCAGCCGAAGAAATTTCTCCTTTTAAGTTTTCCATGTCCCAAATGCACCTCAAAGTAGCAACATTGTGTTTTTAGGGAGGATTTGCAATAGGAGGAGGTGGAGGAATGATATCTACGTTATCATTGATGTTTTTGTTATTATCATTGTTGTTCTTATTATTTAAACCGCTTCTATCTCTGCCTCTTACAACCATCTAAAAACATTTTTCAAAAATTAGTATTTGATTAACCATTAATAAATCAATAACCGGAGGCTGAAACTACATGAGTAAGTGTAACACCCTCCCCGATCCCAGAAATGCCACGTCAATTCAATACACAGGTGGCAATATCTCAATAACTCTATCATGCACATGTCATAGGATAAGCTGAAATCACTGATCATTTAAAACTTTCACATAAACACTATTAACACATAATTCACTAATTACATAAGCCCAAAAGATGCTAACATAAACAATACTGATCAGATCATCATACAAAACTAACACAAGCTTTTAAGATAATCCTCAAGCATGGCTACTGTTCCCGTCACTGATACCCTGAACATGCATGGTAGACTTGAATACGTAAGTTCGGAAGCTCGTGAGTACGCCAGGGTTAGACTCTGTACAATAAACACATAGCATGCGTACACATAGCACATACACACAGCACAAACTTTATCTCTGTCCCTGGCAATCAACATCATAATGCAGGTATGAACACACAGCATGAGATCCAAAGCCCTGCACACAAAACCCAGCCAAATCCCAAAGCTCGGCCAAATCCGACAACAAAAGAACCCCACAGACCCAAATACCCAAAATCAATCCCAAAGCCTACAAGAAATTCACCCCAGAACAACAATTAGCAACCTGAACCCCCACCCAGATCGCGCCCGCGCCCCTGCCTTGAACACGCCCGCGCCCGACTGGCTAGCTTCGCGACCACGACAAGGGATCGCGACCGCGACCCCCGTGGTCTGCTTCTTCCCTGCTCGGCGATCTGCTTCTGTCCAGGAGTATAAAACTCGATTTCCACCCGATTTCCAGCCACCATACAACCCCAAATCCATACATAACTTCACTACATGAGTCTAAAACTATTTCCCACAACTGGGATAATACCCAACTCGATTTTTCACAAACAAAGGCAAGAATTCTTACCTCAAAATCTCAAGAACTTCAAACAAGAAGATGAAGATCCGATTTCAGCTCCCAAATCTTGATTAAAACCTTCTTCCTGCTGATGCTCCCCTTTGCACACACATAACACACTCTAAACACACACTACACAATTTCTATTTTAGGAAAAGGAAGGAAAAGGAGACGTAATATAGGTTTTCCACTTTTAGACGGGTTCCGACCCCATAACCCGGACCCGATATCCCATTTTCACAATTAATATCCACTTAACCCAATTAATTCCACGAACCCAAATATATATTTAATCCACTAAATTAATTATTCGGCGCCATGTAACTCAAAAACCCGACACGTATAATCCACTACTCGGGCTATTATTGGTCCAACACGATAATAATTATTTAAATATCCACTAAAATAATTACACGCAATTATCTCGAAAATGGGATGTTACAAATCCTCCCCTCTTAAAAAGATTCCGTCCCCGGAATCTATCGCAAACCCATTCGCAAATATACATCTCTATATGAAATCCTCGAAGTATTAACTTATAACCCTCGATATAATATTAAAAACTCTTTCAAATTCGCATTTGAACTCTGAATGTCACAATCATTACCAATACACATCTTCACTTCACAGTTAGGCAATCCACTAATAACTCAGTTAAATCCCTTAACTCGCATACCGGCAATTGGAGTATCCTCTATTCGCAGAGTCTTCTCGTGGCGTCACCTCATAAGCCACTCGGTCCACATTTGATTTCAATCCATCGGTCTTCGTCCTCTTTCATCGCATCCTCACATGGCTCTACATAGATCATCCACTAACACAACAAATCTTCAAATCCACTTATGATAACACATAAAGACATCTCCGTCGGATCACTAGACGCAATATCACAAATATGGATAAACACATACGCAAGAATTTAAATCCACTATCAGCATGATAATCCATTATCAGAAGGATCAATCCACTAGCACATCACAAACACATTCGCAAGAATTACTCGTATAACTCACATAACTCAACAAGATTAATCCACTAACATAGCACGATTCTGAACTCGAAAGCCCTGATCACAATAAACCCGAATCTAGCACATTGACTCCACATACATACCCCAACAATCCCACACCTTTGCCACTGAATCCCATAATCACAAATATAACAAGGCAATTGCACGCATAGAACACACACAATCTCACAAACACATACCAACGGTCCACCCCATGACTGAACACACATGCAAAGCAAGTTCAGAATTACATAACCGAAACCATATCAGCAGCATCTCGAGCTTCCTTTGCAGTCGCCTGAAAGACTCGACCCCGCGCCCTAGTATCGTGACGACTGGATGACGACGGCTCTGTTCTGGCCCCACTAGAACTCATACCCTGCACAGCTGGTCCCGAATCTGGACAATCTCGCACTCTGTGTCCCGGCCTCCCACAACGGAAGCACAACGGCTCTGGGATTGTACACGTGGCGGCAGCATGCCCCCGCTGACTGCATCGATAACACCTACGCACGCACGACCCACTATGGCGACGGTGGCATCTCGAGCACTCCTGATCGCCAGCTGAACAATCAACTCTGCTACTCTGGCCCCGCTCACTATACCGCGAACTCTGCCATTGACTTTGACTACCTGATCGCTGGCTCCGTCCCGGTCCACTCGACCTCCGTCCTCTGTCCCTGTCTCTGTCTCTATCTCTATCTTGTCTGTCTATCAAACTCTGGCCCGAACGTTGCTCCCTGGAATCATCTCTGGAACGTCTCCGATCTCTCGAGGACCGCTCAGGAGTCCTCGCACATCGTCGTTGAGAAGACGGCTCATCTCTCTGTTTAGCTATCTCCCGCTCCCTGATGCGGGCCATCTCTAACACCCTGGCAAAGGTAGGCGTCTCATGAATTCCGACGAACTCCCTGATATCTGCTCGCAGTCCATCAACAAACGCATCGACCTTTCGTTGCTCGGTGGTGATGTGCTGGGTAGCAAACTGCGAATACTCATTAAATCGGTCCACATACTGCTGCACCGTCATCTCACCCTGTTGCAGATGTAAAAACCGGCGCTCCATCTCCCGCCTCTCATCTCTTGGAATGTACTGCCGCTCGAACACGGCTCTAAACTGATCCGACGTCATCGCATAAGCCGCAGAAGAAGTCATTGCTGACTCAATAGATTTCCACCACTGGGATGCCCCTCCCCTCAACAGATAAGCTGCATATATCACCATATCTCTCGGATCAACGTGCGCAACTCGAAAAGCAGCCTCTACCTCACGCTCCCATGCCATAGCCATCCCTGGCTCACCCTCACCTTTGAACTGGGGTGGATCTCCTGTCATAAAGTCCTTAAAGGACCCACCCCTCCGCGAAGTAGACGACGAAGCACCGGCCCCAGACTCTGTCACTGACGGCTGAACAGCCGGCCCCGGACTCGGACCCAAACCCTGCTGCTTGTAGAACTCTGTTAATACCTCCAGAAGCTCTGACTTGCGAATGAACACGTCCCCTGCCGGCTTACCCTCGCCGGATTCCTCGCCTTGATCTGTCATGACTATTTGCACAAACCAAAACAATTGAGAATCACAGGTAAATCACCCAGCGTTATACACTAAGCCAGGTTAGTTAATTCCGCTAAAATCAATCGCAATTGATCCCCCCACGGATCGGAACAAAGTTTAAGCTATGCATCCACTAATGATACTCATATTTCAAACCACAAGCTCTGATACCATGCTGTAACACCCTCCCCGATCCCAGAAATGCCACGTCAATACAATACACTGGTGGTAATATCTCAATAACTCTATCATGCACATGTCATAGGATAAGCTGAAATCACTGATCATTTAAAACTTTCACATAAACACTATTAACATATAATTCACTAATTACATAAGCCCAAAAGATGCTAACATAAACAATACTGATCATCTCATCATACAAAACTAGCACAAGCTTTTCAGATAATCCTCGGTCCCCGATCAACAAGCACGGCTACTGATCCCGTCACTGATACCCTGAACATGGTAGACTCGAATACGTAAGCTCGGAAGCTCGTGAGTACGCGAGGGTTAGACTCTGTACAATAAACACATAGCATGCGTACACATAGCACATACACACAGCACAAACTTTATCTCTGTCCCTGGCAATCAATATCATAATGCAGGTATGAACACACAGCATGAGATCCAAAGCCCTGCACACAGAATCACTGAGGGGGGACCCTTCCCCAGCTAACGACCGCGGCCGCGGTGGTTAACTAAAACCCTGTAGCACGGGCGCGAACCGGCTACAGGCCCTGCCGTGTATACACGCCCCAAGGACTGTTAGGGACAGTCAACCCGCGCGATCACACAGCGCGAATCACCGTCCGTATGGAACTCATCACGGTCCCCCGGACTGGATCTCATCTCATGCACATATAACACATATATGAGAACAGAATCATACATGTCGTTCGCATCCCTGTCTCGTTCACAATACACAATATACACATACACGAAGCTAGCTACACAATTATGACTCGAAAAACAGTCCTGCGGTTTAGAAAAGAACTCGGGTACTCACCTGGTCGATCCACTAATCCCGGAGTCTCTGACTCGGCTCAAGTCGCTGACTCGACCTGAAATCACACGGATCCCAAACTGTTAACACAAATCCCATTTCCAACAAACACACATAACCGACTCATAATAGGCATGAACCCGACTCGGATTCAAAAGCAAACCCCACCGAATCCCAAAAACTCAACCGAAACCCGACCCAAGAACAGCCCCAACGGGACCCCCAAAACCCAGCCAAATCCCAAAGCTCGGCCAAATCCGACTACAAAAGAACCCCACGGACCCAAATACCCAAAATCAATCCCAAAGCCTACAAGAAATTCACCCCAGAACACCAATTAGCAACCTAGACCCCCGCCCAGATCGCGCCCGCGCCCCTGCCCCGAACACGCCCACGCCCGACTGGCTAGCGTCGCGACCACGACCAGGGATCGCGACCGCGACCCCCGTGGTCTGCTTCTTCCCTGCTAGGCGGTCTGCTTCTGTCCAGGAGTATAAAACTCCATTTCCACCCGATTTCCAGCCACCATACAACCCCAAATCCATACATAACTTCACTACATGAGTCTAAAACTATTTCCCACAACTGGGATAATACCCAACTCGATTTTTCACAAACAAAGGCAAGAATTCTTACCTCAAAATCTCAAGAACTTCAAACAAGAAGATGAAGATCGATTTCAACTCCCAAATCTTGATTAAAACCTTCTTCCTGCTGATGCTCCCCTTTGCACACACATAACACACTCTAAACACACACTACACAATTTCTATTTTAGGAAAAGGAAGGAGAAGGAGACGTAATATAGGTTTTCCAGTTTTAGACGGGTTCCGACCCCATAACCCGGACCCGATATCCCATTTTCACAATTAATATCCACTTGACCCAATTAATTCCACGAACCCAATTATATACTTAATCCACTAAATTAATTATTCGGCGCCACGTAACTCAAAAACCCGACACGTATAATCCACTACTCGGGCTATTATTGGTCCAACACGATAATAACTAGTTACATATCCACTAAAATAATTACACGCAATTATCTCGAAAATGGGATGTTACAGTAAGCTACTTAAGCAGACAACTTATTACCAATTACAACTCCTTTGCAACACTTAGATCATATGAGATTTTCAATTTCTCAAATTTGATCATTTTTAATCTCATCCACACCTTGGGCAACAGTCTTACTGAAAACCATCACTGACACACACCATATAACAATTGCAAGTCACTGGCCCAAGTCTCACTTAGGATCCGCAATGCTCACATCACAGCTTTTCGAGTTTGCGGCGTAAGCACCCAATGAAGGTTGAACCTACTTACGACGACTGGTTACCGTGTGTGCCACTATATAGACAACGTGTTGTGTCAGATTTTTAATTTGGGTTTGTAACCAGTCTCTTACCAAGAACTAGTGGCATGTCAGGTCAGTCGGGAAGTAGGATCCTTTCGGTTATACACCTTTCGGAAAATCCAACAACTACAGCCCGAGCGTGACTATCCTAGACACCACGTATTCTGGTAAACAATCTAGTTAATATACCAGTTTTGAAAAATCTTTCAACTCTTTGATCATATGACATTCTAAAATAAATCTCCTTTTATTTGAAAAACTAATTTCATAAAAATGTCATATTTAACACTTGACAAATTAATTAAAGTTTCCAATTTAAACTTTCTTTTAAATACTTTAATTTTTCATCAAAATTGATTATCGTTTTGATTTCTTTTATTTATCTACTTTGTTACCACAACCACGCAGATATATATAAAGCATAAAGAAACATAAATACAACCACATGGTGACATAGCCTTGCCAAAACTAAATTGGTTTCCGAAAGCCATACAGACAAACCAATTAGGCCAAAACCTAAGGGACAAAATCAACACACAAGGCAAGAAGGTTGAACTCTTTCAGCTCCCACTAGTCTCAGCATCCGATAATGTCTCCGAGCGTCCTTGATGAATTACCTCCTTCTTGATGGATATCTTCACCAAGATTTTCCATAAATTTTAATCTAGATACATTTGTCTATTTTCTAACCTATTACATATTACATCATAAGACCGGGATTCCAATGACACGTAGGTCTTCCCAAAATAATCAATAATAAAAATAGCAAACATTAAGATTAAATAAACAACCATCACTTTCAATGGGTCTCAAGGCTAGGCTATGTCACAAACATAAATAAAACAATAAAGCATATAAATATTCCAGATTCATTTCTTGCAATGAAAATAATTCCAAAAATCAATAAATCTACCATTAATTAGAGTAATCATGTCCAATATCGTTCTTAAATTAAATAGGGTTCGTAAACTCAAAATTTAGGAACACTTTCCAAAGTTAGAAACTTTTTCCCGGGAAAAATTTTCAAATAATCTTTGCATTATCTTTGAATTCATAACTATATTTTTTTTTAAATATTCAAGTGACATTTCAAACACCTTTAAAACTTAAAACTTACTATTTTAAGAAACTTTATTAAACCGCCTTTAATAAACATATTCATTAATTTTCAAATTTATATTGATAATAATTTAAACTTCCTTCAAATGATCATCAATTAACTGTTTTTCAATTAAAACATTTTTCAGAAATTATATAAACTTTATTTAAAGTGTTAATTTTCTATATAAACAATTTTACGAACAAAATATTTCCTTTTAAAAGATTTAAGAAAATTGATCATCTTAAATAACACTTCAAATAATTTTATGGTTTTAAACGATTTCTACCAAAACGTAATGTCGATATTAAATTTCAAAAATTAAACCATGACCGAGCATGAAACTCAAAGTCACAATTTCATCAATTTAAAAATAGATACCTTAAATTGAACTCCATTTAAATTTATAATGCTTTTTATGGAATTAATATTAAATGCATAAATTAAATCTAGTTTATATATTAAAATTACCATCAATTTTCATTAGGCCAGTGGTTAAAAAACATGACAATGCCAGTTTTAACATAACAATAATAATGCTAACAATTTTAATTTCAACATTAAAACTTACCTTTTAATTAAACCGATTTAATTTAAACGACGAATTACCGGAAAACGGAAACGAACAAACTTAGTTAACCGACTCATATACGGGTTGAATAACACATATGAGCCGAAAATAATTAGGGTATTAAACTCTTTAACGGCCGAAATTAATTGAATCAATTTATCAACTTACTTTGATTATTTCGATTTTCAAATTCCAATCAATCGTATAATTATAGCACCGAATAACATTAAATGGATTTCTGAATTTTATAAAACTAATAAAGTCTCCCACTTTAATTTTATAAAACCGAAACAAATTAATATCCATATATTTTAGTCACAAATGTTTAAATATTAATAACCAAACACTTTTGACTTATTGATTCGATTTTAACGCATTTAATTTAATCGTTCGAGTTTTACCGTGAATTAAACGACACGACGGACTAAACCATTCATGGATTCGGCTACAACATCAAAGTCGTGAGGTCATGGGTCTCAACCCATGGACAAACTCTCGAGGCTTGATTTCGCGAACCGAAATGTTTAATTCTAGACTTTAATTAATTAAACACTTTAAACAATAAAAAATCAACTAAATAAAACGAACTAAAGTTTCAAACTCCCGAGCTCCGAGGAACTCTATGGTGGCCGAGAATCACCAACGGGTATCCAAACCCTTTGGTCGATTTTCTCCAAGCCAAATCAGAACCTTAAACGTCTTAATTATCGATTTCGATCGTTTAAACACTTTTAATTATTAAAAATCAAAAACTTTAAGAACGTTGTACACAAATAATACTATAATTATGTTACTTAAGGTGGCTCTGATACCATTGTTGAGAATTCGTATCGATTTTTCATAAAAACATAAACTTTAATCGTATTAAACGCACAACTAAAGTTTTTTTAAATTTACAAATTCCGTACACGAATCATTAAGTATACATAAGATAATTAACGTGAAAGCATATAAAAATCGTACCTTTGTAGTTGAACATAAAAATACACGGACAAGATGCTTTCGGTATCCACCGGTGATGACACGATCGAGCGGTATCAAATACGCATTCGAACACATGAAGAACAGGAAAAAGAAACACAAAGTGTGTGTGGTCGTGAATTGTGAATGTGTATTCACCAACCAACAACAAACCAAAACAACCGTGTGTATATAATATTATTAATTAAGAGTTTTAATTTAATTAAACTTTAGTATAATAATATAATACATATCTTAATAATTATCTTTATTATTTAAAGTTCATATAATTATCTATATAATTATATTTCTATTAAATAATATGTATTACATGTAATAATATATAAATGATTAGATAGTTATCTATAATCATCTCTATTTATTTGTTTATAATTATCAATCTAGTTATCCAATACTTAGATGATAATATTAATTCAAATAAATACATCTTTTATTTAATATCTAGTAATAAATAAAAGACAAGATAATTATTTAGTTATCATCCAATGACAATTAAATCACTACAATATCTCATATTGCACTTTTAGTTTCCATACTTTGAGATGTAGTTAATCACCCATTAATTTAATGGCAATGACCATTTTGTGTCATAAACAATATCCAATATTATTTATTCAATAGTTCGATTGCATCTGTGCTCATTGGTGTGACCCTCAAGTGTTTTTTGAAATCAGTCATGATGCAGTAGTGATGTCATCTTCACACATCATACACTAAAACATAAACATTATCAATTTCTGATTGTACTTGATTCTATCATGTGTTTAAGATGATAATCAACATTACAATTTGATTACGTATAACCCATAAAAAATCAACTATCACTATAAAAATCCGAAACAAAATCAATAATCTATAACGAAATCGAAATCAAAAAGTTGTGTTTTGATCTTCAAATCGCAAAAAGCGACTAAAGAAAAACTTTAAAAACAACACGAAACCTGTTCAAATCGATTGCTTCTTGTTCGATACAGGGCCGGCCTTATGGGGGGCTGCCAGGGCTATGGCCCAGGGCAGCAAAGTCGATAGGGCAACAATATTTAGCCCTAAACACATTATACATTGCCATACTTTTACTATCTGATTTAGCCCAAAATAAATGAGACGATTCATAATACGAGGCTACAGAAGGCAAGAAGTCACAGACACTTCACATGAAAAAGAAGAACGACCGTCACTCAAATCGAAATCAGAAGATGGATGGTCGAATAGAAATCGAAATCAGGGCGAGCAAATGAACAATTCCACATATCACTCGAAGTCAAAATCAAAATCAATGGGGAATCATCAAGCAGCACACACAAGGCTTACGATTCACACTCTGTTACGGACCACAAATTAGATATCAGTGGCTCCTTCTATTACGGACAATCTTACGATTACAAGTGATGAACGAACGAACAAGTCCTAGTGCCTTAGTGCGTGAAGAGCGGATTTTGATTTCTAAAATTGCACATTTACATGTTGCAGTTTGCAAGCCAAGTGAGGTCTGTTCATTTTTTGTTTCCGGTTTTCATTTTATGTTTTAAATGTTGTTTGATTTTATGTCTATGATGGAGGTTGGTTGATGTAAATAAATGATGGATATGGCTGATCGGAAAATCATTATTGATTTAGACCCTCAAAATGGACAAAGGGTTGAAGATGGTGACTTAAGTCATCGTAGAGGATGATAAAGCCCTAAATCAGATCTCTAAGGTAACCACTGTGCAAATTGATTACTTTTATTCAATCCTAATTGTACTACTTTTTGCATGATAAATTGTTTTTTTCTAGCTAATATCTGCCTTTGATTCATTTTTTATAAGGGATCATTTCATTTCTTAAAAGAACAGAAGTATTTGTTTTGAGCCACTGTTGATCGTCTGATCTCAAAGAGGAATAACAAAAGAGGGTTGTGGACACCCATAATGTTGCTGCACGTTTGCATTAGTTTCAACCACCTTTAGAGAATTGGAGTTTCATATTTTATGTTTTGGTATTTTTTATATGTTTGATTTAATGTTTAATCATTTGTTGTATTAGCATGTTGATTTCATGAATATAAGAAGAATTAATTTTTTTTAATCATTCAAATTATATGTGTATTGACATTAGTAATTAGTATATTCATATCATTGTTAAATCATTTACGTTATCTGTGAAAACCACCCCTTACGGGGCAGTCGTCAGAGTCTAGGTCCCACATCATGCAACACGATATCAATCATAACTAAGATAGAGTAATTTTAATGCGGAATTTCAAATTACAAGTACAAAATGTTAGGATAAGTTTCATACATTTTTAGTTCAGAATTACAGTTTTCAAATTAAACTTATAAAGGGTACAATACTAATCTAATTCATGTCGTCATACATTCAAATCAATTCTACCCAGACCACCACAATTATCGTCTGCCAATCTGTACCGAAGGGTTTGTTGAGTAGTAGTCTATGAAAACTTCACTTGATTCTTTGTAAGACCTATGAACTAGGTCCGGCAGGTGAGTTTCCTTTATCTTTTCCTGTAAAAAGTGTAACAACATCTGTAAGCAAAGCTTAGTGAGAATATAGATTTTCAGATTACATGCATTATCAAGCGGATCATGGGTCTAGCGTGATATGTCTTGACTGCCGCTACAACCACTCATGATTGATACATAGTAGTCACATATTCGGATGATGTTCAAGCCACGCTCACGCTTTAATTGTGGGATCAGCCACATACTGGGCTAGCTACCAGTAAATCAACATGGTGGAACATCGGAGTATCATTACCAAGTCAATAGAACTGGTGAAATAGCATGGTCTAGAACAATAGACCGTCAAGGCTAATCATTCTAAGCTGAATCGATATGTCAAAGGTGCGAGCAATAGTGAAAGCATAAGTCATCAAGGTCATGATAGCAATAATCTCATAGCAATATTTGAAATGAACTGTAAATACAATGTCATGCGGAATGATAAATCAAATAGCTATCATGATCCACAGGGCATCACCGAACCATGGTGAGCACAGGTCACAATGCAACTGATCATGTATGAATGTCAAATTAATCAATCATTAACAATATGTCTCAACCGGAATCTAGCATGTAAAATTGAATATCTATAACTCACAGGTTCTGTGGTCTTTATCAAGAAGATTTAAAATCCACCACCTGAGTTATCTCAGGATTTTATCTTTGATCTTTATCTATCTGGACTCTGTCTTTGCTTTTCAATTCTTTGACCCACTTTCAATATCATTAAATCTCTGGTTATTTGTTCAGAATTTATCTGAACATGTCCAGAATTAATAATATCAATATCATTAGCTTTTAGCTGTAAAAATCTTTATTTGATCTGATTCTGATAACTGATAACTCATCAATCATTTCGTTCATTTTCTTTGTTACTTTGAATTCTCAAAAGATATATATATATATATATATATATATATATATATATATATATATATATATATATATATATATATATATATATATATATATATATATCATGTTGCTTTATTCATAATTGTTAAATCATGAAAACTGGATTATTCGGATACGGATCCTCCGGATTCGAACCATCTGAATTAGGGGATCCGGATTCGGACCATCCGAACTGGGCTTGTCCGAATTGAGTCATCCAATTGCATCAACCAAAGTATAGGATCCAAAATAGCTAATCCGAATTGGGATCATCCGAACTCGGGTCATCCGAGTTCGGACCACTTCCATCCGAGATGAGTCCGAAATGTGTTTCATTTGAAATTAATTCATTATCCGAAAAGATCCGAAGTGGGTTTCATCCGAATTTGGGTCTCAACCGAATTCGGATCCATAACTTAGAAATTTTCCATAAATTGTTCTTGGTGTTCTAACTTTTGTTCATACGGATTTTCATTAAAAATTCACAAAAACCGATTTTAGTAACATGTAATGTAATTTAACGTTATATTATCATATTTGGGTTGTTTTTACACTATTTTCTCTATCATTAACACAATAAATTGATCAAAATCATCCAAAATTCAATATTTTTGTCAAGAACACATATTTTCACAAAACTTAGATTCTTGCTTATTTTGGACGATCTAACCTAAAATTTTTTTTTTCTATAACTTCTAAATACTTAAATACATGATTATTAATCAATCTTTCACACATGCAACAACAAATTTTATGTTATAAATCATGGGTTTTGGTTTTTCTCAAAACCGAACCAAGTTCTTAAATTTCAAAATTTAAATCAGATAATACCTCAAATGTTGTCAATTGATGATCTTTGATGATGTTTGTAACCTCTTCTTGAATTAAACCTTCAATTAATTTGCAAATTTATGAGTTCTTGATAATTTCTTGAGGTAGCTGTATGTTTAGAGTGAGAGAAGAGAGATTGAAATTTTTCTTTAATTGATGATTAATTAGCATAAATGCTCATTTCTTGTTTTATATATATCAATTTTAATAATTATTCTATTTAACCTCTCACACTTTTGTTATTTTACATCTCTTTTAAATTTGATCATTTAATAATTTTGTAACATATTATGATTTAATTAAATAATTTCATACTTAATTAAATTACAAATAAATAATGTGATAAAATTACGTTATTAGCTCAAAATCAGATATTACATGTTTGGCCAAAAGCTAGGTTGTTACAGAATGGGCTCCACCACGCACAAACTTCGTCCTCGAAGTTAGCTTTGTTCGAACATACTTGGATACATAGATTTCATAACATCACTTGATTCCCAAGACTGATGCGAACCCTTGTGGTGTTTCCACTAAACGAGCACCATCTGCATTTCTTTATTTCGAAGCTTTTTGGTGTTCGAGTCCAGAATACGTTCTGGCTCTTCAACCACTCGAAGCTTTTCATCAATCTTCATATCAACATGTGGTATCAGTACTTCTCTTTCATCAGCTAAGCTCTTTCTCAAATGACTAACATGGAATACAGGATGTATTCCAGATAAGTCCGTTGGAAGTTCAAGACGATAAGATTGATTTTCTATCTTTTCAACGATCTTGAACGGACCAATAAATCTCGGAGCTAGCTTGTTTCGCTTTATAAACCGTACCATATTCTTTATTGGGGATACTTTCAGCATCACCCAATCATTAACTGCAAAACTAATCGATCGATGCCGATTGTCATAGTATGACTTCTGCATGCTTTGAGCTTCAAGTATATTCCTTCTGACAAGTTGAATCTTCTCATGAGTCAACTGTAGAAGGGCAGGACCCGCTAAGGGCGATTCACCTGTTTCGCGCCAACAGGTGGGAGTTCTGCACTTTCGTCCGTATAGAGCTTCAAAAGGAGCCATCTTAATCGTTGAATGATAACTGTTGTTATATGAGAATTCGACCAAAGGCAGGTGGTCATCCCAGTTACCACCCAAATCAAGAACGCAGGCACGGAGCATATTTTCCAGAGTAAGGATAGTGCGTTCACTTTGGCCATCTTCATTAGGATGGTAAGCAGTACTAATGGAAATTCGAGTACCCATCCCCTCTTGCAGTGCTTTCCAGAATCTTGAAGTGAAACGACTATCACGATCAGAGACGATAGATTTCGGCACACCATGACGAGAGATAATTTCAGTGATGTACATCTGTGCCAATCTATCAAGAGAGTATGTCTCTTTCATCGGTATGAAGTGGGCTGACTTCGTTAATCGATCCACGACTACCCAGATGGAGTCATACTGTCTCTTGGTTTTAGGCAATTTCGTGATGAAGTCCATGGTTATATGCTCCCACTTCCACTCAGGAACTGATAGTGGTTGCATATCCCCGAAGGGTTTCTAATGTTCTGCCTTAACCATTTGACAGACTCTGCAGCTTTCGACATATTGACCGATGTCTTTCTTCATTCCTGGCCACCAATAATCAGCTTTCAGATCGAAGTACATCTTTGAGCTACCAGGATGAATAGATAACTTGGACTTATGAGCTTCAGATAAAAGAGTGTTGCGAATAGAACCATATTTAGGAATCCAGATTCGGTTTCCCTTGAGACATTGAAGCCCCAAATGATTCATAGACAGAAATTGAAGTTGCCCTTTGAGATTTTCAAAACATAGATTCTCTTCTTTCAATGCTTCGGCTTGAGCAGATTTAATGTCTTCAATAAGATCAGAAGAAAATACAACAGGAGTTAGGGCATAGCAACACTTTTCAGGATAGACTTTTCTACTCAAAGCATCCGCGGCCACGTTGGCTTTGCCGGGATGATATAGGATCTCACAATCATAGTCCTTGATGAGCTCCAAGGACCTTCGTTGTTTCATATTCAGATCCTTTTGAGTAAATAGGTGTTTGAGGCTTTTATGGTCAGTATACAGCTGACACTTAGTCCCATAAAGATAGTGACACCAGATTTTCAGTGCAAAGGTAACGGCAGCCAACTCAAGATCATGAGTTGGTGCAGTTTTCTCGTAGTCTTTCAATTGCCTTGAAGCGTAGGCAATGACTTTTCCCCTTTGCATGAGGACACAACCTAGACCAGTACCAGATGCGTCGCTATAAACGACAAAGTCATCATTGCATTCTGGTAAGGCTAGGATTGGCGCTTGAATAAGTTTCTACTTCAAAGTTTCAAATGCCTCTTGCTGTTTATCAGCCCATACGAAAGGTGTATTCTTTCGTGTTAGCATCGTGAGTGGCACGCAACAATCTTCGAGAAGTCCTTAATGAATCACCGGTAGTAACCAGCCAATCCGAGGAAACTTCTGATTTCGGAGGCATTGCGAGGCGTTTGCCATTTTTGAACGGCCTCGACTTTGGAAAGATCGACTGAAATACCTTCGCCAGATACAACATGGCCAAGGAATTGAATCTAAAAAGAAATCAAAGTAGAATTTCAAACTTTGTTTGAAACAAAGAACGCTTAAGAAATAACTCAAGACAATATGAAGGTGTGCCTGTCTGAGCCAGAATTCGCATTTAGAGAATTTTGCGTAGAGTCTTTCTTTCTCAATAACTCTAGCAGTTGACGCAGATGATTAACATGATAAGCCTCCGTTTTGGAGTAAATCAGGATATCGTCTATGAATACGATAACTGACTTATCCAGCATTGGCCTGCACACACGATTCATGAGATCCATGAACGCCGCTGGTGCATTTGTTAGACCGAAAGGCATTACGAGAAATTCGTAATGACTGTATCTCGTTCGGAAAGCTGTCTTTGGAATATCCTCATCTCTTACTTTCAGCTGATGATACCCAGAACGAAGATCAATTTTAGAGAAGTAGCTTGCTCCTTGTAGCTGATCAAATAAATAATCGATTCTGGGCAGAGGATATTTGTTCTTGATGGTGACTTTGTTCAACTCACGATAGTCGATGCACATTCGGAGAGTTCTGTCTTTCTTTTTTACGAACAAGACAGGTGCACCCCACGGAGATGAACTAGGTCGGATAAATCCCTTCTCTAACAGATCTTGCAATTGCTTTGACATTTCCTGCATCTCTGCAGGCGCAAGTCTGTAGGGAGCTTTGGCGATGGGAGCCACACCAGGAACTAAGTCAATGCCGAATTCGACTTGACGTTCCGGTGGCACTCCAGAAATATCATCAGGAAATACGTCTGGGAACTCACAGACGATCGAGATATCATAAATGGATTTCTTGTTATCTTCAGAGACAGTTTCAGATGAGGAAAAACACAAGTACGATTCGTGACCCTTAGAAAGATATTTACGCGCTTTCTCAACAGATATGAAACAATGAGCACCTTTTCGCTTGTCGCCTTTGATTTCTAACACTCTGCCGTCTGAAGTCTTGATTCGGATGATTAGGCGATTGTAGAAAATCGTAGCTTCGTTGTTCATTAACCAGTCCATGCCGATAATAACGTCGAACTCTTTTAACGGAATCGGGATAAGATCGAGGTTGAACACTATGTTATTAACAAGTAATGTGCAATTTCGGTAAACGGAATCAACCATAACATAATTGTTACTGGTCGTCTCAATATCAAGTATGACAAGAAGCTTTGAAGGAAACTTAGATAATCTTTGTGCAAAAGAAGTCGCTATGTATGAATGACTTGCACCCGAATCGAATAGTAGATGGGCAGGTAGCGAATTTAGCAAGAGCGTACCGGTAACCACATCAGGGGTTTCTTTTGCTTCCTCCGCTGTTATCTGGAATGCACGGGTTCTTGCAGTTGGAGTTGTGGCTGAAATTTTCATCGTAGAACCTCCAGCTGTTGATTGCGATTGGCCTCGTTGTCCACTACAACACTGATACGTGAAGTGTCCACGCTTTCCGCATTGAGCACATCCAAGTCCTTGCTGGGGGCATTCTTCACTGCTGTGACCGATTCTGTTACATGCAAAGCAAGTGACATCGTCCGGATTACACAATCCCATATGCGATTTTCTGCATCTCTTGCAGAATCGTGGTTCGTTTGTGAGAGAATAGGCTTGAGCTTTCTGAGGCGAGCTGTATTGTTGAGACTGCTGGGGTTGCTGGGACTGGGACTTGTTTGGCTTAAAGAATCTGCCGAATCTTTGCTTCTTTGGAGGAGAAGGACATGTCGGGTTAGTCGATGGAGCATAGAGTTGATCACCGTACTCTAAATATCCTCTCTCAATCTGTCTTGCAGCTTCAACCATCTTTAAGTAACTCTTATATTTCATCGCACTCATTGGGTGTCTGTATCTAGGGTTAAGCCCTCCACGAAATCGGTTCATCTTTCTTTCTTCAGTGGCTACTTGATACGAGGAATAGCCACAGAGTCGCGAGAATTCATGCTCGTATTCGTCAACAGTCTTGGTTCCCTGATTTAGCTGCATCAGTTGAACCTCCATCTTGTCTCGTTGGTCAACAGGACAATATTTTGCATTAAACATGTCGAGGAACTGGTCCAATTCTAGAGTCTGTATGACCTCCTCACCATAAATACTTCTTTGGGTCTTCCGCCAAGCACGGGGAGCACCAACGAACAAAGCAGAAGTATAACTCACTTTCTTGGATTCTAAGCAGTCAGAAATTCTGAATATTTCTTCAGTATGACTTATCCAATCCATCGTCTGGATTGGGTTGACTGTACCCTCAAAGTTAAGGGCACCGCTCGCTTTAAAATCTTTACACTTACAGCCTTTCGGCTGCTCAATTTGGGCATTGGGGTTTGAGTTATCAGAATCAGATTCATCATTCTGGACTTGTTTATCTTTTCTCTTATTCTTTTTATCAGCACGTCTTTTTGCTTCGGCCTCATCTCTAGCCTGAAGCTGTACTTGCATATTCTTGTTTTGTTGTTCTGAGTGTTGGGCTAATAGTTGTTATACCATTTCAAACATTTGCTGGGGGGTCATGTTGTTGGGAATATCACCTGATCCTGACATATTTACTGAAAATTAAAAATCATTCAACTATCAGTTTATAGACTTAGATCTATGTACCCTTTTCCCATCCTAACTGTCTGTACATCCTATCTCAGTTCAAACCACCTAAATGATTGATACATATGTATTGCTTCAGTTTGAGACCAAGTATTACTCACGTAATACTTGATTCACTCAAACTATGGGCTCTGATACCATCATGTGAAAACCACCCCTTACGGGGCAGTCGTCAGAGTCTAGGTCCCACATCATGGAACACGATATCAATCATAACTAAGATAGAGTAATTATAATGCGGAATTTCAAATTACAAGTACAAAATATTAGGATAAGTTTCATATATTTTTAGTTCAGAATTACAGTTTTCAAATTAAACTTATAAAGGGTACAATACTAATCTAATTGATGCCGTCATACATTCAAATCAATTCTACCCAGACCACCACAATTATCGTCTGCCAATCTGTACCGTAGGGTTTGTTGAGTAGTGGTCTATGAAAACTTCACTTGATTCTTTGTAAGACCTATGAACTAGGTCCGGCAGGTGACTTTCCTTTATCTTTTCCTGTAAAAAGTGTAAACAACATCAGTAAGCAAATCTTAGTGAGAATATAGATTTTCAAATTACATGCATTATCAAGCGGATCATGGGTCTAGCGTGATATGTCTTGACTGCCGCTACAGCCACTCATGATTGAGACATAGTAGTCATAGAGTCGGATGATGTTCAAACCACGCTCACGCTTTAATTGTGAGGATCAGCCACATACTGGGTTAGCTACCAGTAAATCAACATGGCGGAACATCGGAGTATCATTACCAAGTTCAATAGAACTGGTGAAATAGCATGGTCTAGAACAATAGTGTCACATCCTTGCTTTAAACATGCTTGCTTAATCCGAGGAATAAATAACAACAGTCATAAGCATAATAATAAGTCTAAAGCTTTCATAAGAATTAAATAACCGTACTACAATGCAGTCATGCACTACACGTGCTACAAGGTACGTTGCTAAGTTGCTAAAACATCATAATATAAATAAAGCAGCTACCCAGATCCCAAGGCATCATAAAGTTATACCACAAGCTGAATAGTGAGCTAAAGTCCTCTGGGTTGATCAGAAAATAGACCTAAGCAGATGGTCCAGCTTGCTCTTTACCTTTTCCTGTAAAAATTGTGAGTAGCAACTGTAAGCTAATTGCTTAGTGAGTTAATAGATATTCATGATGCATGTAAGATGTGTGGCGAAAGTGCCTATAAAGGCTGTAATGCTTGCTTGCTCCCAGATCGAAAGCTTGCACAATTGAGACATTGCACGCTGAAAGGAGATGCCACCACTAGGGGTTACCGCTGACAGATGATCAACCTGTGATGCGGGGCTAGCTACCCGCATAATGCTTGGGATAGTGGTGAGCATCGGAATTGCTTGCTTGTAAAGTAAAATGCATATGAAATGCACAAAGAAACGCTCAAACAAGGCTTGCTGTATAATATGCAGAATAATAAACAGATAGCAATAAAGTATGCACATTAATAGATCAGATGTAAGATCCGGCTAAGCTGGGCACCGCCTGTACCACAGTGTTCGCCTTCACTCACAAAAGTCTATTGAAGTCCAAAGAAGGCATATAGAAGCAAATTATGTCTCAATTACATAAAATACATGTAAACAAGAACAACTGTTACTCACAGTACTGTCTTATGCTTTGTAATATTCTGAGATTCTTTCTCGGGCTTATCTATGCTTTATATTGCTCTGAAATGCTTGTACTTGCTTATCTAGGCTTTAATATACTCTGGCACTGGCTTTGACTCATAACCGAGCTAAACCGTTTAATTTAATATCTGAGGTGCTGTGAAATATCTGTAATTTAACTTTACAGAATATACACTAAATTAATAATGCTAGCTTAAAATTCCAACATCTACAAACCGTAACTTCTAGCTAAATATCTTGTTAATTTATGCGTTGCCCACGGATTTTATTCAAGCCATTCGAACTTAGGGGGGGGGGGGGTTCGAACTGAGTGAGGTTCGAACCTCTATAGTCTTCGAATTTAAGCATAGGTTCGAATATATATATACTTCGAACATAAGGGTTTCGAATTTAGGTGCCTCGAATATAGGCAGGTTCGAAATTAATAAAAAGCATTCGAATTTAGCCCACTTCGAATTTGTTCTTGGCATCTCGAACTTGTTCATATTTTTCAGCTTTCAAACATGCATTTTCAAGCCAAAAATCATGAATATGCTAAGGAACAAGTCTAAGTTCGATTCTATTACACTTATTCTAGCAGAATCAAGTTATAACTCAAGCAGAATAGCTTTAAATGAATCAAAGATGGGGATTTTGAACCTTTTTCTCAAAACAGAAAGCAAAGAAGAAAGGAAAGACGATTCTTACCTCAAATCCGAATCAAATCACACATGCAATTGCAGATCCGTGTAGTACTCTTCGAGATCTTTCCAATGACGTATAGAACTCGAGATTTGGCCGGTCGGTTTGGGAGAAAAGCTAAACAGAATGTGAGCTTAGAGAGAGAGAGAGAGAGAGAGAGAGAGAGAGAGAGAGAGAGAGAGAGAGAGAGAGGCTCCCAAGTAGAAGAAATGGCTTTGCAAGAATGAGAAAATGAACTTTCAGCTCCTTTTTATATAAAAATTCGAAATTACATCATTAAACACAAATCGTACAAAAACGCATAAAACGCATAAAATAAAAAGCAAGGTGTTATAGTATGAGCCCACCACGCTTGCACTTCTTCCTCGAAGTACCTAGGGCTCAAAGAGATGCGGATAACGAACTCTCATGTCTTGCTCAGATTCCCAGGTCTGGGAATTACCATGAGAAGTTCTCTATTGCACCAACACCATTGCTACTTCTCGATTCCTTAACTTCTTCATCTTTGTCTCCAAAATAACCTCAGGCTCATCGCATTGTAGCTTCTCGTTGATCTTGTAACTCAGATGATCGGCCCACTTTTCGTTTTCATCTTCCTTGCACTTCCTCAGTTGCGAGATGTGAAACACAGGGTGAATGTTGGATAGTTCATTCGGAAAATCTAAAAGGTAAGATTGAGTTCCAAGACGCTCGATGATCTTGAAAGGACCAACGAATCGTGGTGCTAACTTGCCGCGCTTACCGAATCTAAGCGCACCTTTCATCGGTGAGACTTTCAGTACGACATAATCATCCTTTTGGAATTCTAAAGGCTAATGGAGTCGATCGTGATACGACTTTTGTCGAGATTGAGCAGTTTCCAGTCATTGGTGAATGATTCTGATCTTGTCGTTGGTTTGTTGAAGTAATTCAGGACCGGTAATTGGTGCTTCACCGGCTTCATGCCAACAAGTATGCGTTCGACACTTGCGACTGTATAAAGCTTCGAAAGGTGCGACTTTGATAGATGAGTGATAGCTATTGTTGTAAGAAAACTCTGCTAATGGCAAGTGGTCATCCCAATTACCGCTAAACTCAAGTATACAAGCCCGCATCATGTCTTCGAGTGTAAGGATTGTGCGCTCGCTTTGGCCATCAGGCTGCGGATGATACGCCGTGCTCATTCTGATCTTGGTGCCTAATCCATCTTGTAATGCACTCCAGAACCTCGAAGTGAACCGGCTGTCGCGATCTGAAAAAATTTACAGGGGCACACCGTGTCGAGTAACGATCTCGTCTATGTAAATCTTAGCCAGCTTCTCTAGTGAGTAATTCTCGTGAATCGGAATGAAGTGCGTGACTTTGGTTAAACGATCCACGATCACCCATATTGCATCATGCTGTCTTCGTGTAGTCGGCAACTTTGTCAAAAAATCCATCGTTATGTGATCGAACTTCCACTCGGGGATCGGTAGAGGCTGAAGACTGCCATAAGGCTGCTGATGCTCCGCTTTGACTAATCGGCATGTAACATAATTATCGACATATTGGCCCACGTCTCTTTTCATACGAGGCCACCAATATTGAGCTTTTAGCTCATTGTACATCTTGGTGCTGCCGGGATGAACAGAAAAGTTCGAGCAATGCGCTTCTGAGAGAATCTTCTGTCGTATATTTCCAAATTTCGGAACCCAAACGCGATTCTTGAAGAGCTTTAAGTCACGAGGGCTATCGATTAAGAATTGAAGTTGCCCTTTCATGTCTTCAGAGTTGAGGTTTTCTTCTTTGAAGGCTTCGGCTTGAGCAACAAGAATTTCATCGATCAGAGTAGATGAAAATGAAGTATGTGTCAGAGTATAGAGACATTTAGCGGAATAATATTTTCGACTCAATGCATCGGCCACCACAATTGCCTTGCCGGGGTGATACAGAATTTCACAGTCATAGTCTTTGATGAGTTCCATGGAGCGTTGCTAGCGCATGTTGAGCTCCTTCTGGCTGAAAATATACTTAAGGCTCTTGTGATCCTTATATAACTGACATTTGGTGCCGTAGAGGTAATGACGCCACGTTTTCAACGCGAAAGTCACAGCAGCAAGTTCAAGGTCATGAGTTGGCTTACTCTTTTCATGATCCTTGAGTTGGCGAGAAGCATATGCTATGACCCCGCCCCTTTGCATCAGAACACATCCGAGTCCTTGATATGAGGCATCACTAAAGACCACAAAGTCTTCATTGCCTTCGGGCAGAGCCAGAATAGGTGCTTTAGTGAGTTTTTGCTTTAAAGTTTGGAACGTGGTTTCTTGAGCTTCTTCCCAAATAAAGGGAATGTTCTTGCGATGAAGTGAGGTAAGAGGCACGACTAATTTTGAGAAGTCCTTAATGAATCGACGGTAGTAACCCGCCAATCCCAAGAAACTTCGGATTTCAGTAGCTGATTTGGGAGCTTCCCAGTTTTGAATGGCTTCTATCTTAGAAGGATCTACAGAGATTCCTTCACCAGATATCACATGTTCAAGGAATTGTATCTGATAAGATACAAAATTTGCAAGTTAACGCTGAGCATGAAATTTAAGAAAAGATAAGCTTAAAGTGAATAAATCGAGATTGTAAGCACCTGTCGCAACCAAAATTCACATTTAGAGAACTTGGCATAAAGCCACTCCTTGCGCAGCAACTCTAGCAGTTCTCTAAGATGCACAACATGCTCAGCTTCGGTTTTGGAATAGATGAGAATATCGTCTATAAAGACGATAACAGACTTGTCAAGCATTGGTCTACAAACGCGGTTCATGAGATCCATGAATGCCGCAGGAGCGTTTGTAAGGCCAAAGGGCATAACAAGAAATTCGTAATGCCCGTATCTGGTACGGAAAGCTGTTTTGGAGACATCTTCTTCGCGAACCTTGAGCTGATGATACCCAGATCTAAGATCGATCTTTGAGAAGTAACTGGCTCCCTGAAGCTGGTTGAAAAGATCGTCTATTCTGGGCAACGGATATTTATTCTTTATTGTTACCTTGTTCAACTCCCTATAATCAATGAACATCCGGAGAGTCCCATCTTTCTTCTTAACGAATTGAACAGGAGCACCCCAGGGAGATGAACTTGGTCGGATGAGTCCCTTGTAAAGCAACTCTTGCAATTGCTTCATCATTTCTTGCATCTCAGCAGGTGCAAGTCGATATGGGGCTCGAGCAATCGGTGCCGCGCCTGGCACTAAATCAATTCTGAACTCCACCTGACGGTATGGTGGGAGTCCAGAGATGTCCTCGGGAAAGACATCGGGAAACTCTGAGGCTATCGGTACCTCGGCTAAAGTTTTCTTTTCAGACTTAGCATCTATTGCATATGCTAAGTATGATACGCAACCTTTAGCTATATGCTTCCTAGCTTTCACTACAGAAATTAAACATAATTAACCTTTCTTTCTGTCACCATAAATGCAGATACTGCAGCCATCACGATTAGTGAGCTTTATTAACTTCATCTTGCAGACAATGTTGGCGTCATGATGATCAAGCCAATCCATACCCACGATGACGTCGAATTCGTGAAAGTCCATCGGAATAAGGTCAAGTTGGAAAGTACAGTTATCAAGCAGACTTATGCATTCGTGGTAAATATTATCGGTAGACACGCACACGTTACTGGCTGTTTCGATATCAAATATAACAGGTAGAGTAGTCGGAGTAATTCCAAGCTTAGATGCAAATGAATTTGATATGAAAGAATGATTTGCTCCCGAATCGAAAATAACTCTAGCAGGAACAGAGTTAACAAGAAACATACCAGATACCACATCTGGTATTTCCTTCGCTTGCTCGGCCGTTTTTTGAAATGCTCGGTTTTGACTTCGCGCTGGCTCGTTACGGCGACTAGAACCTCCACGTGATGTGCTATGTCGAGCCGGTTGGTTTTATCTTTGCTGCTGTTGATGTTGTTGTTGTTGCTGCTGAGGTCGGTGTTGTTGCTATTGCAGTCGTGGATGATGCTCTGCACTCGGATAAATTAAACTGAACGGATGCGTGCATGCCCAGTATGTCCAGGACGTAAATAGTTGTTGCAAACTGTAACTTTGTTAGGACATTCTTCACTGCTATGCCCTATGTCGTTGCACACGTAGCATCTCACATCATTGGGGTTACAACACCCAGTGTGTGACTCATGGCAGCGGCGACACTGCCTCGGCTCAGAATGTACCGCATAGGAATGTGCTCTCTGGGCCGGGGGGAGCTAAACTGTCTGAACTGAGAATGCTGTGGCGAATATCTGGATGAAGATCCGGAATAACTTCCAGTACGTGACTTCTTAGGCGGTGACGGACATGTCGGGTTGATAGATGAAGTAGGAACTCCTCCAGCTCGAATAAAGCCCTGCTCGAGAATTCGAGCAGCTTCAACGACATCAGCATAGTTGGTGTACCTTTGGTGCTTCAAGAACTTCTGATACTCGGGATGTAGACCCATTAAGAAGCGGTCGATCTTTCGCTCTTCAGTAGCAACTTGATAGTCAGACAGCAAGCTAAGTCGAGTAAATTCAAACTCGTACTCAGTCATCGATTTGGTTCCCTGAGTAAGAGACATCAGCTTCTCTTCCAGATGTTTCTTTTCATCAGCCGGGCAGTACTGACGATAGAAGATCACTTTAAAAGCATCCCAAGATAGGGACTTAATCCAATTGACTCCATGCATGTTCTCCTGAGATCTCCACCACACAACAGCGCCACCCTCGAACAGCGTAGTAGCAAAGCTGACCTTTGATTCCTCAGCGCAGTCGCTAATAAGAAATAACTGCTCGATGCCAGTAATCCACTCGAGCGCTTCGATAGAATTTGCAGCACCCTTAAAAGGTTGAGCTCCGCAAGCTTTGAAGTAACGGAAGTTGCAGCCCTTAGGAGGGACTACAGGAGCTTCCTCCTCATCAGTGTCGTCGTCATGACGTCTAGTATCATCATGCTGCTGCTTCCTACGTTCTTCTCTGCGCATAGTTTCGGCTTCATCACGAGCACGAAACTGATCTTGTAAAAACTTAGCTTGACGCTAGTTGTTCTAGTTAAGCATGGTTTGCATTATTTGCATGATCTGTTCAGGAGTGAGTCCACCTCCAGCTCATTCACAAGATCCAGATGTTCTGAAATAATATAAATAGTACTTGCATAAGAATAGGTATAATTCCTATTCTACCCCATTTCCCAATTCCTAAAGTAAGGTCAACGCCTATCTCAGGTCAAGTTAAAGCCTAGACATTCGAAGCTAATATCTTTGCTTAAAACTAATGCTCAAACTAATGCTCTGATACCATCCTGTCACATCCTTGCTTTAAACATGCTTGCTTAATCCCAGGAATAAATAACAACAGTCATAAGCATAATAATAAGTCTAAAGCTTTCATAAGAAGTAAATAAAAGTACTACAATGCAGTCATGCACAACACGTGCTACAAGGTACGTTGCTAAGTTGCTAAAACATCATAATATAAATAAAGCAGCTACCCAGATCCCAAGGCATCATAAAGCTATACCACAAGCTGAATAGTGAGATAAAGTCCCCTGGGTTGATCAGAAAATAGACCTAAGCAGATGGTCCAGCTTGCTCTTTACCTTTTCCTGTCAAAATTGTGAGTAGCAACAGTAAGCTAATTCCTTAGTGAGTTAACAGATATTGATGATGCATGAAAGATATGTGGCGAAAGTGCCTATAAAGGCTGTAATGCTTGCTTGCTTGCTTAATACCCAGAATGAATGCTTGCACAATTGAGACATTGCACGCTGAAAGGAGATGCCACCACTAGGGGTTACCGCTGACAGATGATCAATCTGTGATGCGGGGCTAGCTACCCACATAATGCTTGGGATAGTGGTGGGCATCGGAATTGCTTGCTTGTAAAGTAAAATGCTTATGAAATGCACAAAGAAACGCTCAAACAAGGCTTGCTGTATAATATGCAGAATAATAAACAGATAGCAATAAAGTATGCACATTAATAGATCAGATTTAAGATCCGACTAAGCTGGGCACCGCCTGTACCACAGTGTTCGCCTTTACTCACAAAGTCTATTGAAGTCCAAAGAAGGCATATAGAAGCAAATTATGTCTCAATTACATAAAATACATGTAAACAAGAATAACTGTTACTCACAGTACTGTCTTATGCTTTGTAATATTCTGAGATACTTGCTCGGGCTTATCTATGCTTTATATTGCTCTGAAACGCTTGTACTTGCTTATCTAGGCTTTAATATACTCTTGCACTGGCTTTGACTCATAACCGAGCTAAACCGTTTAATTTAATATCTGAGGTGCTGTGAAATATCTGTAATTTAACATTACAGAATATACACTAAATTAATAATGCTAGCTTAAAATTTCAACATCTACAAACCGTAACTTCTAGCTAAATATTTTGTTAATTTATGCATTGCCCACGAATTTTATTCAAGCCATTCGAACTTGGGGGGGGGGGGGGGGTGGGGGGGTTTCGAACTTAATGAGGTTCGAACCTCTATGGTCTTCGAATTTAAGCATAGGTTCGAATATATATATACTTCGAACATAAGGGTTTCGAATTTAGGTGCCTCAATGTGACACCCTTGCCACATTAACCACCATTTACCATTCACCCAGGATTAATCACCAACATACAATTACATAATGATCTGATAACTTAATTAAAGTGCGGAAGCAATAAAATACGAAAATAAAATAATACAATTTGTGTCCAACATACTACGGTGCTACATAGGTTCCACGTCTAAGTCTACAAACTCAAAAGTATTACATCATCCCCAAATTTATTACAACAGTAATTCCATAAACCAAATACCAAGTTAAGCAGTAGAAATCTTCAAATACTTCAACAATCGTCCTAGCTAGATGGTCCCGCAACGGATTTCTCTATTCCTGTAAAAAGTCAACAACTGAAGGGGTAAGCAAATTGCTTAGTGAATACCATATGATTTTACACATTCTACAAATCTTTATGATGCCACCCAGAGTAACCGCGGTAACACATACCGTATACTCCACACGTACCCAAGGTACGCAAACCCGAGCCGCAGCTCCTTCGAGCTGACAATCGGCATAAGAAAACCAACCATCTGAGGTAGACATTACATCGGGGATGACTTACTGTCTATCCTGAATGTCCATCAATACATCAATACATATACGCAACTAGTATGAATGTCCATCAATACATATACGCAAGTTAGTAGAGTGCCAAACGGATATGAAACAACATGCCTCAGCAGGCAATGCAAACATAAAGCAGATGCAGCAATGATAAAATCAAAGGTACTCACAGTGGGTGCGTTATTATACTTTAAGCAATATTATTTCTCCTCGGAATTTCAACTGGATCCACAAAGTACCCCCACTGTGGGTTAAACAACACCACAAGGGACCTGTTTCATTTCCATAAGGAAAACATATCATCATTACATGTTCCTTAACAATTTGACATCAACTTGTATAAACGAAAGTGTTACAACATTCGGAAACGTCATCCAAAACTCATATTATAAACCGTTATTCGAGGTGCTATTATTCCCAATTAACCCTCCATTATAGGCCTTATTATAGTACAAAAGATATCCCAAAAGTGTGATTATTTGAACATCAATTCGGCTGGTTCCGACGGTTGACTGAACCACCACTAGATCCCCCAGATGATCGTGTTGTCGATGGAGCAGCAGCTGCTGGAGCATTCTTTCGACAATTCCGACTATAGTGCCCCCATACCCCCACACTTATGGCAAGCATCAGATTTCCGTGGGCATTCATTCTTAAAGTGGCCCAACTCTCTGCAGCAAAAACACGCACGCCCGTTTATGCACTTGCCGAAGTGTTCCAGATGGCACTTATTACAATACTGCTGCTCGGTGTTGATAGAGTAAGCATGTGCACGACCAGAAGAACCAGACTGTCGACGATAAGACTGTTGCGGCGAGTACTGCGATGATCGTGAAGAACCAGAGTAGCCTCCTTCGCGTTGACGTTTCGGTGGTGAAGGTTGAGTTGGGTTAGCTGAAGCAGCAGCGGACCCCATCACGTATCCATAGATACTTAGAATCTGTTCCACATTTCTGGCGGCTTCCAGTAGACCAGCAAATGTGGGGTAGCGTACATTGCTCATCACTCTTCGGATTTCCAAATCAAGACCAGCCTCAAACCTGGTCGCTTTCCTTTCCTCGGTATCCACTTGATGAGGCGCGAACAAACTTAGCCTCGTGAACTCTACAGCATACTGGGACACAGACTTAGTCCCCTGTATCAACGTCATGAACTTAGCCTCCAATCTTCGGCGCTCATCGGCCGGACAATATTGCTGAGTGAAAACTTCAGTGAACTCAGCCCATGTCATTACGGAAACCTTCTCCATTGTTAAGGCATTCACCATCGAATTCCACCACATAACTACATCTTTGGTGAACATTGCAGTAGCGAACCGGACCATATCCTTCTCAGCACAATCGCTGATTCGGAATGTCCGTTCTGTGGCTGTTATCCATTCCAAAGCGGCAACAGCATCACCCAGTCCATTGAACTCGACTGCTCCATTTCCCTTAAAGTCCTTGAAACGACAACCCCTGGGCTTATTAGATGACCCAGTGTTGTCACCTTGCTCGTCATCGTTTCCCTCTCTTTCCTTATTCTTCCTCTTATCTTCTCTTCGCTTAGCTTCGGCCTCATCTTGAGCCCGAAACTGATCTTGTATCATCCGATTTTGCTCAGCCATCATGGCTAGCGTCATTTCTCTCGTCTCTTCAGGTGTCATTCCTCCTCCAGACATGTTCTGAAATAATAAACATATAACTTGTTTAGTAACATGTCATTAATTTAAAGACACCACCCAATTGTCCTGTATGATAGTCAATGTCCTATGATTACTAGATCGTAACCTATCTTAGTTCAGATCATTACTTAAAATCACTACATATCATCACTTAATGTTTGAGACCAAGACCTCACGGACACTTGAATCTCAAACTACTGCTCTGATACCATCTCGATGTGACACCCTTGCCACATTAACCACCATTTACCATTCACCCAGGATTAATCACAACATAGAATTACATAATGATCTGATAACTTAATTAAAGTGCGGAAGCAATAAAATACGAAAATAAAATAATACAATTTGTGTCCAACATACTACGGTGCTACATAGGTTCCACGTCTAAGTCTACAAACTCAAAAGTATTACATCATCCCCAAATTTATTACAACAGTAATTCCATAAACCAAATACCAAGTTAAGCAGTAGAAATCTTCAAATACTTCAACAATCGTCCTAGCTAGATGGTCCCGCAGCGGATTTCCCTTTTCCTGTAAAAAGTCAACAACTGAAGGGGTAAGCGAATTGCTTAGTGAATACCATATGATTTTAAACATTCTACAAATCTTTATGATGCCACCCAGAGTAACCGCGTTAACACATCCGTATACTCCACACGTACCCAAGGTACGCAAACCCGAGCCGCAGCTCCTTCGAGCTGACACTCGACATAAGAAAACCAACCATCTGAGGCAGACATTACATTGGGGATGACTTACTGTCTATCCTGACCACAGAGGTGTCAAACTCTTGGTCATATAGCACAGTAACATCAGAGTTCAGATGCGACCACGCAGGTCCATCAAAAGATGCACAACAAATGAATGGACATGCAACAAGTATGAATGTGCATCAATACATATACGCAAGTTAGTAGAGTGCCAAATGGATATGAAACAACATGCCTCAGCAGGCAATGCAAACATAAAGCAGATGCAGCAATGTTAAAATCAAAGGTACTCACAGTGGGTGCGTTATTATACTTTAAGCAATATTATTTCTCCTCGGAATTTCAACTGGATCCACAAAGTACCCCACTGTGGGTTAAACAACACCACAAGGGACATGTTTCATTTCCATAAGGAAAACATATCATCATTACATGTTCCTTAAAAATTTGACATCAACTTGTATGAACGAAAGTGTTACAACATTCGGAAACGTCATCCGAAACTCATATTATAAACCGTTATTCGAGGTGCTATTATTCCCAATTAACCCTCCATTATAGGCCTTATTATAGTACAAAAGATATCCCAAAAGTGTGATTATTTGACCATCAATTCGGGTCCTTGATAACCAATCCGAATTACCCAAAAAGGAAAGAACTCGCCGAATTGGCATAAGGAACTCGCCGAGTTCCTGTCCGGATTTCGGACTCTTAACTGAATTTCGGACCCATCCGAGTTCGGGTTGACCCATCCGAATTCGGACCCCTCCGAGTTCGGTTCTTAATTTGATTTCGGTCCTATCCAAATTTCGGGTCTCATCCGAATTCGCGTCCCAACCGAATTCGGATCCAACACTTATGAATTTTTGAAGATTTATTCAAATGTTCTTGAGAACTCCCCGAGTTCCCCTATGAACTCCCCGAGTTCACATGCAGATTTGCAGGTCGCAGCTACGGGTTTTTAAGTGAAAATTGCCAAAACTCAAATTTATCCACATGCAATCTATAGTAATGTTTTATTAACATATATTGATTGTTTCTACATCATTTTCCCTATCATTAACACCCAAATTCATCCAGATTGACCCAAAATATGAACTTTCCTTCAAGAACACAAAAACTTACAAAAGTTAAGATTTCTAACCTTTTAGGACGAATTATCCAACGATTCTTGTTTCTGGAGCTTCAGTGATGCTCAATTGATGATTCCCAACTAATATTACATACATGCATCAACGATTTCTCAGATTAAAATCCGAATTTCATCTTTATTTTTCAAAATAAAACCTCAAAACTCAGAATTATGTTCTTACCTTGCTTCAGATCGTTTCCTTGTTAATATTCAGATGTAATCCACGAATTTGGTTCCATAAATTCGAATTTCAGTAGGAAATTTCAGAGATTTTTAGAGAGAAAGAGTTTGAAAGCTAGTGAGATGGAGAAATGGTTCATAATGAAAGACCAATGGTCTTTGGTTCCATAATTTCAACTTTTGTCACTTTTAACCCCTCAACTTATCTAATCCCACTAAATACTGATTTTATCTTAGTTTTATCCTTACTAGCAATTATGAAACATAATACTCCATAATAATAATTCACAATTCCAAAGCTTCATAATTTCTCAAAATAGCAACCAACTTTCATAATCCAAATACATAATCATTTTCGTAATTCAACTTAATTATACAAAAATTCATCTAATTATCCAATTACAATAAATTAAATCGAGGATGTTACAGCATGGGCTCCACCACGCTCAACTTCGTCCTCGAAGTTACTCGGATTCGAACAGTTGCGGATACTTCTTCGACATTTCAGACTTAGGCTCCCATGTATGATTGGATCCTTTGTGATGCTTCCAACGTACAAGCACCATTTCAATTTCCTTGCTTCTCAATTTCTTTACTTTAGTATCTAAAACACATTCCGGCTCTTCAACATACCGGAGCCTTTCATCAATCTGCAGTTCAGTGTGGTCAGTCCAATCTTCGTTTTCGGTTGTGAACGACTTTCTAAGGTTCCCCACATGGAACACCGGGTGTATGCCCGACATTTCTTCAGGCAACTCTTAGCGATAAGACTGATTTCCTATTTTCTCGGTAATCCTGAATGGTCCGACGAATCTCGGAGCCAACTTTCTTCTCTTTACAAAACGTGTAACACCTCTCATAGGTGACACCTTCAAATAAACCCAATCATTCACATCAAAACTGATTGGTTTGTGCCTCCTGTCGTAATAACTCTTCTGACGATCCTGGGCCGCTTTCATGTTCTGTCTAATCAGCTGTATCTTCTCGTTAGTCTCCTGTAGTAATGCCGGCCCAGCAATCGGTGTTTCCCCTGTTTCTCTCCAACAAGTAGGAGTCCTACATCTTCTCCCATACAAGGCCTCAAACGGTGCCTTCTTTATCGTCGCGTGGTAACTATTATTTTATGAGAACTCGATCAGTGGCAAATGATCGTCCCAATTACCACCGAGATCCAATATGCACGACCGCATCATATCTTCAAGCGTTAGGATGGTCCGCTCACTCTGACCATCAGTTTGCGGACGGTAAGCTGTACTCATTGCTATTCTCGTGCCCAACCCTTCTTGTAAAGCCGACAAAAAGTTGGAAGTAAATCGGCTATCTCGATTCGATACTATGGACTTAGGGACTCCATGCCTAGAAACTATCTCAACCACATAAATCTGTGCTAACTTTTCCAAAGAATAATTCTCTCTTATCGGAATAAAGTGTGCGGCCTTAGTTAACCTATCGACTATCACCCAAACTGCATCATGTTGACGCCTAGTCTTCGGCAACTTAGTAACAAAGTCCATCGTTATGTGTTCCCACTTCCATTCCGGAATGGGAAGCGGTTGCAAACTACCGTATGGTTGCTGATGTTCGGCTTTCACTAACCGACAAGTTCTGCATCTCTCCACGTACTGACCTATGCCTTTCTTCAATCCCGGCCACCAAAAGTCTGCTTTCAGCTCATTGTACATCTTTGTGCTCCCGGGATGTACAGAAAATTTCGATTGATGAGCTTCTTCTATTATCACATTTCTCATGCCTCCATACTTTGGCACCCAAATTCTTCCGTAAATTCCTTTCAAACCCGATTCACTAGTTTCCAAATTCTTCATTTGCACCCTTATATCGTCATTACCAACATTTTCATCTTTCAAGGCTTCCTCTTGAGCAGCCTTGACATCATCAATAATAGTGGAGGTCAGCATTATAGACGTCATCATGTAACAGCACTCCTTAGCATATGCTTTGCGACTCAAAGCATCGGCTACCACATTAGCCTTTCCAGGTTGGTAAAGGATCTCACAGTCATAATCCATTATTAGTTCCATCGAACGTCTCTGCCTCATGTTAAGTTCTTTCTGGCTGAAAATGTACTTCAGGCTCTTATGATCCGTGTATAACTGACACTTAGTTCCATAGAGATAGTGTCTCCACAATTTCAAAGCAAAAGTGACAGCTGTCAACTCAAGATCATGAGTTGAGTAGTTCTTTTCATGCTGCTTAAGTTGTCTTGAGGCATACGCGATTACCTTTCCACGTTGCATCAATACCGCACCAAGCCCCAACCTCGAAGCATCCGTGTATACAACAAAGTCCTCATTACCCTCTGGTAGGGCAAGTATAGGTGCTTCACTTAGCGTCCTCTTCAAAACATCAAACGCCTCTTGCTGCACGGTTTCCCAAACAAAAGATGCATTCTTCTTTGTTAATGCAGTCAAAGGAACTGCAATCTTTGAAAAATCCTTGATAAACCTCCTATAGTAGCCCGCCAGCCCCAGAAAGCTTCTGACTTCTGTAGCTGAACGAGGCGACTCCCAATTCCTTACCGCTTCTACCTTAGCCGGATCTACAGAATTTCCGTCCCCCGAAATCACATGCCCCAAAAACTGAATCTGTTGCAGCCAAAACTCACATTTTGAGAATTTGGCATACAACTTCTCTTTTCTTAGAAGTTCTAGCAATTCCTTTAAATGATCAGCATGTTCGGCCTCAGACTTTGAATACACCAAAATATTGTCAATGAACACAATCACCGACTTATCTAGCATCGGTCTACAAACTCGGTTCATTAAATCCATAAAAACAGTCGGGGCATTGGTTAACCCAAAAGGCATAACCAAGAACTCGTAATGCCCGTAACGTGTCCTAAAAGCTGTCTTAGGCACATCTTCCTCTCTAACTTTTAACTGATGATACCCCGACCTCAAGTCAATCTTAGAAAAGACACAAGCTCCGTGTAACTGATCAAACAAGTCATCTATCCGCGGCAGCGGATACTTGTTCTTAATTGTCAATTTATTCAGCTCCCGGTAATCGATGCACATCCTCATGGTGCCATCTTTCTTCTTCACAAACAATACCGGAGCTCCCCACGGCGATGAACTCGGTCGAATGAAGCCCTTGTCCAACAACTCTTGGAGTTGTGTCATCATCTCTTTCATCTCAGTAGGAGCAAGGAGATACGGAGAACGAGCTACTGGTGCAGCTCCAGGGATTAGGTCAATTCGGAACTCCACTTGTCTCTCAGGCGGCACGCTAGACAAGTCTTCCGGAAACACATCCGGGAATTGTGAAAAAACAGGCACATCGGCCAACGTCTTCTTCTCAGCCTTGGCATCTATAGCATATGCCAGGTAAGCGTCACACCCCTTTGCAACAAGCTTTGGAGCTTTTGCAATAGTCAACAAACATAGATCCCCGCTTCTCCTATCCCCGTATATACAGATCTCACGCCCCTCCGGAGTAGTTATCTTGATCATACGCTTCTTACACACTATATGGGCTTCATTCTCAATCAACCAATCCATCCTGACAATCACGTCAAATTCACCAAACTCGATCGGAATCAAATCCAAATTGAAGACTACATCTTCAATTACTAACGTGCAGTTACGGTATACGTGATCTACCTTGACTAGAGTATTACTAGCAGTTTCAATATCTAGTATGGCAGATAATTTAGACAAAGGCATGGCAAGTTGTTGTGCAAACATAGTAGATACAAACGAGCGGTTGGCACCAGAATCAAACAGCACTCGTGCAGGCAAAGAATTGACAATAAACGTACCCGTAACCACATCCAGGTTTTCCCTAGCCTCCTCTGTGGTAATTTGAAAAGCACGAGCCGCTGCCCTTTGTGACTGGTTCCGACGGTTGACTAAACCACCACTAGATCCCCCAGATGATCGTGTTGTCGATGGAGCAGCAGCTGCTGGAGCATTCTTTCGACAATTCCGACTATAGTGCCCCCATACCCCACACTTATGGCAAGCATCAGATTTCCATGGGCATTCATTCTGAAAGTGGCCCAACTCTCTGCAGCAAAAACACGCACGCCCGTTTATGCACTTGCCGAAGTGTTCCAGATGGCACTTATTACAATACTGCTGCTCGGTGTTGATAGAGTAAGCATGTGCACGACCAGAAGAACCAGACTGTCGACGATAAGACTGTTGCGGCGAGTACTGCGATGATCGTGAAGAACCAGAGTAGCCTCCTTCGCGTTGACGTTTCGGTGGTGAAGGTTGAGTTGGGTTAGCTGAAGCAGCAGCGGACCCCATCACGTATCCAGACATACTAAGAATCTGTTCCACATTTCTGGCGGCTTCCAGTAGACCAGCAAATGTGGGGTAGCGTACATTGCTCATCACTCTTCGGATTTCCAAATCAAGACCAGCCTCAAACCTGGTCACTTTCCTTTCCTCGGTATCCACTTGATGAGGCGCGAACAAACTTAGTCTCGTGAACTCTACAGCATACTGGGACACAGACTTAGTCCCCTGTATCAACGTCATGAACTTAGCCTCCAATCTTCGGCGCTCATCGGCCGGACAATATTGCTGAGTGAAAACTTCAGTGAACTCAGCCCATGTCATTACGGAAACCTTCTCCATTGTTAAGGCATTCACCATCGAATTCCACCACATAACTACATCTTTGGTGAACATTGCAGTAGCGAACCGGACCATATCCTTCTCAGCACAATCGCTGATTCGGAATGTCCGTTCTGTGGCTGTTATCCATTCCAAATCGGCAACAGCATCACCCAGTCCATTGAACTCGACTGCTCCGTTTCCCTTAAAGTCCTTGAAACGACAACCCCTGGGCTTATTAGATGACCCAGTGTTGTCACCTTGCTCGTCATCGTTTCCCTCTCTTTCCTTATTCTTCCTCTTATCTTCTCTTCGCTTAGCTTCGGCCTCATCTCGAGCCCGAAACAGATCTTGTATCATCCGATTTTGCTCAGCCATCATGGCTAGCGTTATTTATCTCGTCTCTTCAGGTGTCATTCCTCCTCCAGACATGTTCTGAAATAATAAACATATAACTTGTTTAGTAACATGTCATTAATTTAAAGACACCACCCAATTGTCCTGTATGATAGTCAATGTCCTATGATTACTAGATCGTAACCTATCTTAGTTCAGATCATTACTTAAAATCACTACATATCATCACTTAATGTTTGAGACCAAGACCTCACGGACACTTGAATCTCAAGCTACTGCTCTGATACCATCTCGATGTGACACCCTTGCCACATTAACCACCATTTACCATTCACCCAGGATTAATCACCAACATACAATTACATAATGATCTGATAACTTAATTAAAGTGCGGAAGCAATAAAATACGAAAATAAAATAATACAATTTGTGTCCAACATACTACGGTGCTACATAGGTTCCACGTCTAAGTCTACAAACTCAAAAGTATTACATCATCCCCAAATTTATTACAACAGTAATTCCATAAACCAAATACCAAGTTAAGCAGTAGAAATCTTCAAATACTTCAACAATCGTCCTAGCTAGATGGTCCCGCAGCGGATTTCCCTTTTCCTGTAAAAAGTCAACAACTGAAGGGGTAAGCGAATTGCTTAGTGAATACCATATGATTTTACACATTCTACAAATCTTTATGATGCCACCCAGAGTAACCGCGGTAACACATCCGTATACTCCACACGTACCCAAGGTACGCAAACCCGAGCCGCAGCTCCTTCGAGCTGACACTCGGCATAAGAAAACCAACCATCTGAGGCAGACATTACATCGGGGATGACTTACTTTCTATCTGACCACAGAGGTGTCAAACTCTTGGTCATATAGCACAGTAACATCAGAGTTCAGATGCGACCACGCAAGTCCATCAAAAGATGCACAACAAATGAACGGACATGCAACAAGTATGAATGTGCATCAATACATATACGCAAGTTAGTAGAGTGCCAAACGGATATGAAACAACATGCCTCAGCAGGCAATGCAAACATAAAGCAGATGCAGCAATGTTAAAATCAAAGGTACTCACAGTGGGTGCGTTATTATACTTTAAGCAATATTATTTCTCCTCGGAATTTCAACCGGATCCACAAAGTACCCCACTGTGGGTTAAGCAACACCACAAGGGACCTGTTTCATTTCCATAAGGAAAACATATCATCATTACATGTTCCTTAACAATTTGACATCAACTTGTATAAACGAAAGTGTTACAACATTCGGAAACGTCATCCGAAACTCATATTATAAACCGTTATTCGTGGTGCTATTATTCCCAATTAACCCTCCATTATAGGCCTTATTATAGTACAAAACATATCCCAAAAGTGTGATTATTTGACCATCAATTCGGGTCCTTGATAACCCATCCGAATTACCCAAAAAGGAAAGAACTCGCCGAATAGGCATAAGGAACTCGTCGAGTTCCTGTCCGGATTTCGGACTCTTAACTGAATTTCGGACCCATCCAATTGGGTTGACCCATCTGAGTTCGGGTTGACCCATCCGAATTCGGACCCCTCCGAGTTTGGTTCTTATTTTGATTTCGGTCCTATCCAAATTTCGGGTCTCATCCGAATTCGGGTCCCAACCGAATTCGGATCCAACACTTATGAATTTTTGAAGATTTATTCAAATGTTCTTGAGAACTCGCCGAGTTCACATGCAGATTTGCAGGTCGCAGCTACGGGTTTTTAATTGAAAATTGCCAAAACTCAAATTTATCCACATGCAATCTATAATAATGTTTTTTTAACATATATTGATTGTTTCTACATCATTTTCCCTATCATTAACACCCAAATTCGTCCAGATGGACCCAAATATGAACTTTCCTTCAAGAACACAAAAACTTACAAAAGTTAAGATTTCTAACCTTTTAGGACGAATTATCCAACGATTCTTGTTACTGGAGCTTCAGTGATGCTCAATTGATGATTCCCAACTAATATTACATTCATGCATCAACGATTTCTCAGATTAAAAATCCGAATTTCATCTTTATTTTTCAAAATAAAACCTCAAAACTCAGAATTATGTTTTTACCTTGCTTTAGATCGTTTCCTTGTTAATATTCAGATGTAATCCACGAATTTGGTTCCACAAATTCGAATTTCAGTAGGAAATTTCAGAGATTTTTAGAGAGAGAGAGTTTTAAAGCTAGTGAGATGGAGAAATGGTTCATAATGAAAGACCAATGGTCTTTTATTCCATAATTTCAACTTTTGCCACTTTTAACCCCTCAACTTATCTAATCCCACTAAATACTGATTTTATCTTAGTTTTATCCTTACTAGCAATTATAAAACATAATACTCCATAATAATAATTCACAATTCCAAAGCTTCATAATTTCTCAAAATAGCAACCAACTTTCATAATCCGAATACATAATCATTTTCGTAATTCAACTTAATTATACAAAAATTTATCTAATTATCCAATTACAATAAATTAAATCCGAGGATGTTACACTCGAATATAGGCACGTTCGAATTTAATAAAAAGCATTCGACTTTAGCCCATTTCGAATTTGTTCTTGGCATCTCGAACTTGTTCGTATTTTTCAGCTTTCAAACATGCATTTTCAAGCCAAAAATCATGAATATGCTAAGGAACAAGTCTAAGTTCAATTCTATTACACTTATTCTAGCAAAATCAAGTTATAACTCAAGCAGAATAGCTTTAAACGAATCAAAGATGGGGATTTTGAACCTTTTTCTCAAAACAGAAAGCAAAGAAGAAAGGAAAGACGATTCTTACCACAAATCCGAATCAAATCACACATGCAATTGCAGATCCGTGTAGTACTCTTCGAGATCTTTCCGATGACGTATAGAACTCGAGATTTGGCCGGTCGGTTTGGGTGAAAAGCTAGAGAGAAGGTGAGCTTAGAGAGAGAGGTTCTTAAGTAGAAGAAATGGCTCTGCAAGAATGAGAAAATGAACTTTCAGCTCCTTTTTATATAAAAATTCGAAATTACATCATTAAACACAAAAACGCATAAAACGCATAAAATTAAAAGCAAGGTGTTATAAATAGACCGTCAAGGCTAATCATTCTAAGCTAAATCGATATGTCAGAGGTGCGAGCAATAGTGAAACCATAAGTCATCAAGGTCATGATAGCAATAATCTCATAGCAATATTTGAAATGAACTATAAATACAATGTCATGCGGAATGATAAATCAAATAGCTATCATGATCCACAGGGCATCACCGAACCATGGTGAGCACAGGTCACAATCCAGCTGATCATGTATGAATGTCAAATTAATCTATCATCAACAATATGTCTCAACTGGATTCTAGCATGTATAACCGAATATCTATAGCTCACAGGTTCTGTGGTCTTTATCAAGAAGATTTAAAATCCACCACCTGAGTTATCTCAGGATTTTATCTTTGATCTTTATCTATCTGGACTCTATCTTTGCTTTTCAATTCTTTGACCCACTTTCAATATTTTTAAATCTTTGGTTCTTTGTTCAGAACTTATCTGAACCTGTCCAGAATTAATCATATCAATATCATTAGCTTTTAGCTGTAAAAATCTTTATTTGATCTGATTCTGATAACTGATAACTCATCAATCATTTCGTTCATTTTCTTTGTTTCTTTGAATTCTCAATATATATATATATATATATATATATATATATATATATATATATATATATATATATATATATATATATATATAGATTGAGGTTCAATTGAGAACTTTTATGCATAGGGGCACCTCGAGGCACTTTTGTGCATCAGATAATCCACCAAGGGTGCACAAAGGGCATTTAGGGAAAACTAAAGACATGATAATTAATTTATTTCTAAAAATCATTAAATGATAATTAGGAGTTACGTTTTGAATTAAAATCTCATATTAACTACATTCCTCATTTTCCTCCTCATTTCTCTCTCTCTCTCTCTCTCTCTCTCTCTCTCTCTAATCGTGTTCTTCATGATTTTTCTTAGTGATGATGATTTGAAGACGAAGATTAACGATGAACAAAGATGATGATGAACATGAACAAGAGAGGTAACCGATGAAAATTATGAAGAACATGATGCATAGATGGATGAAGAACAATGAATGATGATAATGCATAGATGGATGATGAACAATGACAATGCATAGATGAATGATGAACGATGAACAACGGAAAATGATGATGCATAAATGGATGATGAACAATGACGATGCATAGATAAATGATGAACAAGTTGAACATGATGCATAGCTGAATGAATATGAACGACAAACACGATGCATAAAAGAATGATGAACAAGTTGAACACGATGCATAAATGAATTTGTGTATTTTTTTTTGTTAAATGCGTTTTTTTTAACACAATGCATAGATAAACACGATTAACGATGAAATGCATCGATCTCCATCATCTTTTTTGAATTTGTGTAATTTTTTTAAATTTGGAAATGTATCAATTGAATTTATTTAGCATTTATTATTTGATTATTTGTTGAAATATTAAATTTAATGAGGTATGCACATTCCCCAAAATGCCCTTCTTCCTTTGTTTCTATAATGCACAAGATGCACAAAATTGTCTAACTATTTACCCTTTTGCCATCAATCTAATCCATACAATTTTTTGATCTAATGGATGATATAGGTACTTTTGTACCCCGATGCATAAAAGTGCTCAATTGAACCTCCCTCTATATATATATATATATATATATATATATATATATATATATATATATATATATATATATATATATATATATATATATATATATATATATATATATATAGGGGTGGGTTCTATGGAGAACCTTATGCATCGAAGAACTTTGGAGAACCACAATGCATCGCTAGAAAAACTGAAATGCATCACGTAGAAATCGATGCATCACGCTGGAATTTGATGCATCACGTGGAAATAATGTAAAAATGGATGCATCACGCGGGGATTTGATGCATCATGTGGAAATAATGATGCATTACGGGGGAATTGTGATGCATCTGTGGTGGTGCATGGAGGTTCCTCAAGGTTCTTCGATGCATGGAGGTTCTCCATTGAACCCACCTATATATATATATATATATATATATATATATATATATATATATATATATATATATATATATATATATATATATATATATCATGTTGCTTTATTCATAATTTTTAAATCATGAAAAACTGGATTATCCGGATTCGGACCATCCGAACTGGGCTTGTCCGAATTGAGTCATCCAAATTGCATCAACCGAAGTATAGGATCCGAAATAGCTAACCCGAATTGGGATCATCCGAACTCGGGTCATCCGAGTTCGGACCACTTCCATCCGAGATGAGTCCGAAATGTGTTTCATTCGAAATTAATTCATTATCCGAAAAGATCCGAAATGGGTTTCATCCGAATTCGAGTCTCAACCGAATTCGGATCCATAACTTAGAAATTTTCCAGAAATTGTTCTTGGTGTTCTAACTTTTGTTCATACGAATTTTCATTAAAAATTCACAAAAACCGATTTTAGTAACATGCAATGTAATTTAATGTTATATTAACATATTTGGGTTGTTTTTACACTATTTTCTCTATCATTAACACAATAAATTGATCAAAATCATCCAAAATTCAATATTTTTGTCACGAACACATATTTTCACAAAACTCAGATTCTTGCTTATTTTGGACGATCTAACCTAAAATTTTTGTTTCTGTAACTTCTAAATACTTAAATACATGATTATTAATCGATCTTTCACACATGCAACAACAAATTTTATGTTATAAATCATGGGTTTCGGTTTTTCTCAAAACCAAACCAAGTCCTTAAAATTTCAAAATTTAAATCAGATATTACCTCAAATGTTGTCAATTGATGATCTTTGATGATGTTTGTAACCTCTTCTTGAATTAAACCTTCAATTAATTTGCAAATTTATGAGTTCTTGATTTTTTCTTGAGGTAGCCGTATGTTTAGAGTGAGAAAAGAGAGAGATTGAAAATTTTCTTTAAATAATGATTAATGAGCATAAATGCTCATTTCTTGTTTTATATATATATCAATTTAATAATTATTCTATTTAGCCTCTCACACTTTTGTTATTTTACATCTCTTTTAAATTTGATCATTTAATAATTTTGTAAGATATTATAATTTAAATAAATAACTTCGTACTTAATAAATTACAAATAAATAATGTAATAAAATTACATTAGTAGCTCAAAATCAGATATTACATGTTTGGCCAAAAGCTAGGTTGTTACATTATCTTATGGAAAACATGAACTTGCTATCTCATTAAATCAAGAATTAGTTTTTTATTTTTTTAATTTGTAGATGTTCACTGTTACCTGTTGAATGAGTAACAAGTAGAAGGAGAAGAAAAGAATAGAAAAAAACAGAAAAAAGACACACATGTGCTATCTTTCATACTTACAAATTGTTAGTTGTTTTAATATTATTTCATTATGGTGTATATTATTGTTGAGCATGTTTCCACGTTCACAAACCCCTTTAATATAGTCTATACTTTGTTGAGCATGAGCCGCCTAACTTGACCAGGTTTCAAACTTTTCTAAGTAAAAAAAATTTTTAAAGACATTATTCTTCTATCTCGCCCTGAGCATGAAAATGCTCAAGACCGGATCTGGTTTGATAACAATAACACTTTCATTGACTCGTTCTCTAATAGTGATTCTCGGCTTTTGAATCTTATGGTGGATCATGTGACGGTTTTCATTGGTGGTCCATGACAGTGGTTTCTTGTGGTGAATCGATCGAATATTCTCATCATTCGAAAATCCAACTAGTTCATGATGTTAGTCTATTGTTGGTAAATTTGTCAAATTTCGTCATCCCTTAAATGCTAACCGAACCATTTGTTACGGTATGAATCACAACTGCATCATGAAACAAAACAAGGGTGGATCACCGGTGATGGTAATCGAAGAATATGATATGCATAATCAAAAGAATCTTCTTCCACTGGAGGAGGCCGACTTAACTCAAATGAGTTTTTTCTCTTTTGATTATGCATGAAAAAAAGGAGAGGAAAAGAAATTTAGAAGGTTCACGGATGTATTTAATTGATATTAAATATTTACCAAAATTAAAAGTATCAACTTTTTCAGATCTGAATCATAAAAGGATATTTTTATTAAATTAAAATTAATTGTTTGACTAATCTACCCTTTATGTATTTAAATAGTAAGTGCCACATGTCAGTCTAAAATTTCTTCTCACCTCTTCTCACGCTAAATTTCTTCTCACATCATCCGACCTATACATGTGTGTGTACAACTATATATTAAAGCCTCTTAATCAGTAGTTACCTCCCATATTATAGGTAACGTTGAAAATCCAGAACAAACCCAATTAGAAAACGACACCTGTGGACTCCCCTCCCCACGTTCTCTCTCCTTCCTTCTTGGCTTCTGCAATGGAAACAGTTTTGCCGCACCGGTGCATGAAGCGCTTCCACTTTCACCATCTATTTGTTTTCTGCAAAGCCTTCATCAATTACGATCTCAGACATTCCAATTTCTACCATCCCAGTTCTACTGATTTAATCTGTTTGTCATTTTATCATCAACAGCTGTTGCATTTCAATTATCGGCGCTTCTTTTTTTCACATTCAAGCTTTTAGTCAAGCAAGGTTACTTCTAGAATCACGCCCCCTTCTTCTTCTTCCAATTCCAATGTATCCTTTTGTTTTTACATCTTGCAGTACAACGAGCTTTAACCTCATTAGGATCAGTAACAGAATTAGGGTTGCAGTTGGTTCCTTTTTCTACAGCCACCACTCTCATAAGTAACATTTGAACTTCTTTAGTTTGTGATGTTTGTTGATACGATTTATTCTTTTAAAATTTTGAATCAAGTTAGTAGTTGCATTTTCTTGGGTATTTCTTTACTTGGTATAACATAATTTCCTTGTGTTAATCTTAGTTAATCTTGCAATATTTTATGCACATCATGTGTTTGATGAAATGGTTAAACCAAATTCTCTTTACAAGTCTATTGGAATTTCTTCCACACTTCCACACATTTTGCACGTATATGGTTGCTGGAATATGTGATCTTCTCTTGTATGAGTCTGATATGTTATTTTGGGTTTCTTTTGACGATGATTCCAATTTGATTAGCCTTATGCTATCTATACGTGGGTAATAAAAGTGGCAACAGAGTAAGTGCATAAACTCTCTTGATGAATAACTTAACGTTTGATCCTGCTCATAACAACCCACTTTTTGTGAAGGACCCTATCTCTATGCACATGTGTATCAACCCAATGTTATTATTTAGACTTGATTAAACGGAAAGTGTTGAAGTGAAAGGACTAATTTTGAAAGCAAATAACCAATCCAAACCAAAGGCTAAAAACACCCAAATTGTCGTCAACCAGATGTGTGCCTGATTGACAATCGGTGGGTTATATCTATATGTGCTACACACTCACCACCTTTGATGTCGTTGTTCTCACAATGCAGCTATCACAGCAGTGTATAATTGATCATGTCCAACATCCGTATCGATGCCAGTCTTGAACCAATTCTTGACAAGTCATTGGTGTGAACTTGAAAGTTATTTGATCTTCTTTTCTGTAACATCCCTAATTTTAAGCACATGTAAATTATGATTTTTAAGGACTCAATTATTGTATTAACGGATGATTATATCAATTTAAGTTAATTTCGATCATATTATCGATTTAAAATAAGAAAATACGAAGTTGAGGGGTATAATGTGCAAATAGGTAAAAGTGACAAATAAAAGAGAATTAACGTTCATAATTTCAAAACCCACTCTCTCTCTACTCTCTCTCTCTCTCAACTGTCTCTCACTCTCTCTCTCTACCTCTCAGATTTGATTCAAGAAAACACAAGAAATCAACAAATTAAAGTGCAAAAGTTTGGAAAACAAGTTAATTGGAAGGAACTATAAGCAACACAACAAACGATTTGAGGAAAGATTCACCCAATCTTGCGATTTTTGAAGTTTTTGGTTCGGTTCTTATATAAACTGAATCATGGGATTTTGATCTCAAATGCTAATGCATGTCAATTGTTATCGTTGCTAAGTTTAAATCGAGTATTGATGATGCAACATACCAAATTTCATAATCAGATTCGAAGTCTAAGTATGATTTTGAATTAAGTGTGTGTTTTAGTGTGTGTGTTCATCGAGACTTGATGAAAATGGACACAAAAACAGAATATTTTGGTACCATAGTGTTATGTTATAAGTTGAAATAGTGTATATAAGTTCATACTTACAATGTTAAACTCAAAAACATGCAAAAATGGTCAAAATGGAAATCTGGAAAAAAAGATTATTGGAAATTATCCAAGTATGAACTCGGATCAGAATGGACCGAATTCAGACCATCCGAATTCGGGCCCTGTTCATCCAAGTTCGAACCTTAACCAATTCAGACCCTGCCTAATTCGGACCCCAACCCATTTCGGACCTACCCCAATTCGGACTTCAACCCAATTCGGATCTACCCCTATTTCGGACCAACAGTACTTCGGACCATCCGAATTCGGATGTGGTCCGAAATCAGTACAATTACATTTAGTTTTTAGAAATTAAGTTTTAAGCAATTACTGACATAAATTCAGTATTACACTGACTATACAGATCATTGTGGTGTTATCAAACACACATTGATTCAGAGACAAATCACACTGTACCAACCACTGTGAGTAATAGATTATCAATCTAACATTTATTGTATTTGCATTCACGTTTACATATTCAATGGCATGTTCACATTGTTCATATACATCAATTGGCACTCATGATTGATTTGTTGTTATGATGCACAACGTACTTGACATGTAACACACATGAAGCCAGCGTTCGTTTGAAAGTGCATCTATTTACATCATGCTTTCACTGCATGATCATTACTTCACAATCTGATGCGACCTGGACTGGGGCTGACAGCAGGCCACTGTCGGGGACTGATCATCCCACTCGTTATCCTGGTCAGGTTCGGCACATCCCCGATCAGCATTTGAACTGCCAACCCCATGCTTGCACTGCATGGTTTTCACATACATTGGGGCTTTCACTGCCCGTAGTCACAATATGCTTGTAAAGAAATATTAGTTGAATGTATAATCTGTTATCTCACTAAGCAAATTAGGTTACCGTTCACTCACAATGTTTTCAGGCAAAGGCAAAGGTGTAGCTGGACCTTCTACTTAAGCAATTTCAATTCAATATCCCAGAGACTTTAGAAGCTATTGGTACTTGAATGTTTGTAGCTTTAGGCTGGGATTTGATACTTTCAAAACAATTATGATGTTGTAATAGTTAGACTTTATTACTGATAAAAGAAAGAACAAAGAGCAACAACAGGATGATCAAGAGGAAAGACAAGGAGACACTGGGTCTTCTAACAAATCGAGGGATTGTAGGTTTAAGGACTTCAAAAGTAACGGGGCTGTTACTTTTGATGGAACTGGAGATGCCGTCACGGCATTGGAATGGATTACCACCATCGAACGAACTTTCAGAATCAGCGACTGCGCTGAAAAGGACATGGTCCGGTTTGCAACCGCAATGTTTGCAAGGGACGCGGTTATGTGGTGGGTGCAATGACACATGTGTTGACGATGGAGGTAGTGTCACACATGTCCTGGAACGAATTCAAGGAAGTATTCTCTCAGCAATACTGTCCTACCGATAAGAAGCGCCATCTAGAGGCGAAGTTTCTGACCTAACCCAGGGAACAAAGACGGTTACACAATATGCCGTTGAGTTCACCCGACTAAGCCTGTTCGCACCCCATCAAGTTGATACAGAGGAAAGAAAGATAGCCCGGTTTGAGGCCGGTCTAGACTATGAGATTCGCCGAACCATGAGTGGGGTTCGATATACAACTTTTGCTGGTTTATTGGAGGCTGCTCGAAATGTTGAGCAGATCGTCTTATTATCTGGGTATGTTATCGGTTCAACCGCCGCAGCACCGACTCAACCGTCGCCACCTAAAAGGTAGCGGGAGTCTGGATCATCTTGATTCTCTCCTAAATCCAATCAACCATCATCATCGCCAAAGAAGGGAAAGGCCTTTTCGGCCAATTCAGAAATGAGAGACTGCAGGCGATGTAGAAAAGCGCACTCTGGGGAGTGCAAGACTCAAGACATGTACTGCTCCTGTTGTGGGCAGAAAGGCCATCACTGGGAGCATTGTCCTCGAAAAGACGATGCATGCTACAACTACCATAGACTTGGCCATTTTGCAAGGGACTGCCCGAAACCCCCACGAGATCAAAGTGTTCAACAATCAACGACAAGATCTTATGCAGCTTCCACTGCTCGCAGGGTTCAATCTCAAAGGGCTCCAACAAGGGCATTCCAAATCACAGCTGAAGAAGCAAAAGACGACCCGGAGGTGGTCACTGCTACGTTCTTTGTTAATTCCATTCCTGCACGTATGTTGTTTGATTCTGGAGCCAATCGTTCGTTTGTCTCCACTTCATTTGCTCGTCAATTCAATATGCCTACTTCAGAACTGCAATTTCTACTTGACATAGAGACTGCTAGCAACATGTTAGTTAAAGCAGACAAAGTATATAGGAATTGCACATTGCTGGTAGAAGATGTAGTATTCAATATAGATCTGATCCCTATGGAGTTTTGGGAGTTTGTTGTCATAGTAGGTATGGACTGGTTGGTTCACAATGAGGCCCAGATTGTATGCAAGAAGAGAATGATTAAGATCACCACTCCTGAAGGCCGAGACATATGCATTTATGGTGACAGACACAAAGGCGACTTATGCCTTATTTCAATTGCAAAAGCCCGAAAGCACGTTGCCAAGGGTTGTTCTGCATATTTAGCCTACGCTGTCGATGCTAAGGCTGAAATTCAATCTCCTTCCACCGTTCTCGTTGTTTCTGAGTTTCCAGATGTCTTTCCAGAAGATATCTTGGGATTGCCACCTGATCGTCAAGTGGAATTCCGCATTGATCTCATTCCCGGAGCTGCTCCAATAGCAAAGGCTCCTTATCGTTTAGCCCCTGCTGAAATGCAGGAAATGATGAAACAATTACAGGAGTTGCTCGATAAGGGTTTCATACGCCCAAGTTCTTCTCCATGGGGCACTCCTGTGTTGTTTGTTAAGAAGAAAGATGGCACATTACGTATGTGCATCAACTACAGAGAACTCAACAAAGTCGCAATAAAAAAAAATACCATTGCCTCGGATTGATGATCTCTTCGACCAGTTCCAAGGCGCAAGCTACTTCTCGAAGATTGATCTTCGTTCGGATATCATCAGCTCAAAGTACACCTGGATGACATTCCAAAGACGGCTTTCAGAACTCGTTACGGATACTACGAGTTTCTGGTGATGCCGTTTGGTCTCACAAATGCGCCGGCTGCTTTCATGGATCTCATGAACAGAGTCTGCCGGCCAATGCTCGACAAATCTGTCATCGTGTTTATCAATGACATTCTCATCTATTCGAAGACAAAAGAGGATCATGCTACACATCTGCGAGAATTGCTAGAGTTGCTACGCAAAGAGCGACTTTATGCCAAATTCTCGAAATGTGAATTCTGGTTGAGGCAGGTACGTCTCAACATTCAAAACAAGTTTCATGATCCTTATAATCAATTATAAACTCTTTGTTAACTTGCTCCTCCTAAACATCCAATTCAGAACCAATTCTTGGGGCACGTGATATCTAGTGCTGGGATTGCTGTTGATCCTGCAAAGATCGAGGCTATCCAGAACTGGGAATCACCTTGCAACGCCTCAGAGATTCGTAGCTTTCTGGGATTGGCTGGTTATTACCGCCGATTCATCAAAGACTTTTCAAAGATCGCTGTTCCACTTACAAAGCTGACTCGCAAGAACGCAACCTTCTTTTGGAAAGAAGAATAGCAATCTGCCTTCGATAATCTAAAGAAGTTATTAAGTGAAGCACCTGTTTTAGCCCTTCCTGAAGGGAACGAGGACTTTGTAGTGTACGCATCAGGCATGGGTTTGGTAGCAGTGCTGATGCAAAGAGGAAATGTCATAGCCTATGCTTCCAGACAGCTCAAACCACATGAGAAAGATTACTCCACTCATGATTTGGAGTTAACTGTTGTGACTTTCGCTCTCAAACTATGGAGGCACTACTTTTATGGAACCAAATGTCAGCTCTACAGCGATCATAAAAGTTTGAAGTATATATTCAGTCAGAAGGACTTGAATATGAGGCAGAGAAAGTCAATGGAGCTGATCAAAGACTACGACTGTGAAATTCTCTACCACCCAGGGAAAGCCAACGTAGTGGCTGATGCCCTAAGTAGAAAAGCTTACTGCAAGGCGTATTGCTATGCCTTGACTTCCACGATACTGACGTCAACCATTATAGATGATGTAAGAGTTGCTCAATTGCAGGCTCTAAAAGAGGAGAATGTTAAAGACGAGAACATCAGAATTCAATTACCTTTAATGCAAGATGATGGAACTGGACTCAAAGGTATTTACGGCAGAATATGGGTTCCTAAGTTCGGGAACATGCGAGAAGTAATTCTTGATGAAGCTCACCAATCCAAGTTCTCAATTCACCCTGGAAGCACAAAAATGTACAACAACCTGAAAGCGGACTTCTGGTGGCCAGGGTTGAAAAGAGATGTTGGGCAATTTGTAGAAAAGTGCAGAACATGCAGATTGGCCAAAGCAGAAGACCAACAACCCTATAGTAGTATGCAACCTCTTCCTATCCCAGAATGGAAGTGGGACCATATTACTATGGACTTCATAACCAAGCTGCCCAAAACTCGTCGTCAACATGATGCCATTTGGGTCATCGTTGACCGTCTGACAAAATCTGCTCACTTCATTCCATTCGGGAAACCTATTCACTGAACCGTCTTGCCCAGATCTACTTGAACGAAGTTTTCATCAGGCATGGTGTGCCTAAGTCTATTGTCTCTGATCGAGATAGTAGAATCACATCTAACTTCTGGGCTGCTCTGCAAAACGGGCTTGGTACTCGTATCGCAATGAGTACTGCTTACAGACCTCAATCTGACGGACAAAGTGAAAGAACAATCTTAACTCTGGAAGACATGCTTAGAGCCTGTGTCATGGATTTTGGTGGTAACTGGGACGATCACCTCCCATTGGTTGAATTCTCCTACAACAAAAGTTACCATTCCACAATCAAAATGGCACCATTCGAGTTCCTGTACGGAAGAAAGTGTAGGACTCCAACCTGTTGGAGGGAAACAGGAGAAACTCCAATAGCTGGACCAGCATTGCTATAAGAGACCAATGAAAAGATACAACTTATCCGAGAATACATGAAAACAGCGCAAGATCGACAAAAGAACTACCACGATCGCCGTCATAAAGCGATAAAATTTCAGAAGGATGATTGGGTCTACTTAAAGGTTTCTCCGATGAAAGGTGTCACAAGATTCGTAAAGCGAGGAAAGCTATCTCCTCGATTTATAGGACCCTTTCGCATCATTGAAAGAGTTGGGAATCAGTCCTATCATTTGGACTTGCCGGAGGAATTGTCAGGTGTTCACCCGGTCTTTCACGTTGGATACTTAAGGAAAAGTCTGGTGCCCGAAAGGGAGCCATGGACTGATCATTCAGAAATTAAAGTTTACAAACGGCTAAGGTCGTTGATGAGCCGGAGTGCATTTTGGAATCAAAAGTCAAGAAACTCCGCAACAAGGAAATCAAGATGGTGCTGGTCAAGTGGAAGCATCATAGGGGAGCTAATCACACTTGGGAATCGGAAGAAGACATGAAGACTAAGTACCCAAGTCTGTTTAGCGCAGCATGACTTCGCGGACGAAGTATAGGCGTGGTGGAGCCCATGCTGTAACATCCCTAATTTTAAGCACATGTAAATTATGATTTTTAAGGACTCAATTATTGTATTAGGATGATTATATCAATTTAAGTTAATTTCGATCATACTATCCATTTAAAATAAGAAAATACGAAGTTGAGGGGTATAATGTGCAAATAGGTAAAAGTGACAAATAAAAGAGAATTAATGTTCATAATTTCAAAACCCACTCTCTCTCTCTCTCAACTGTCTCTCACTCTCTCTCTCTACCTCTCGGATTTGATTCAAGAAAACACAAGAAATCAACAAATTAAAGTGCAAAAGTTTGGAAACAAGTTAATTGGAAGGAACTATAAGCAACACAACAAACGATTTAAGGTAAGATTCACCCAATCTTGCGATCTTTGAAGTTTTTGGTTCGGTTTTTATATAAACCGAATCATGGGATTTTTATCTCAAATGTTAATACATGTCAATTGTTATTGTTTATAAGTTTAAATCGAGTATTGATGATGCAACATACCAAATTTCGGACCATCCGAATTCGGGCCCTATTCATCTAAGTTCGGACCTTAACCAATTCAGACCCTGCCTAATTCGGACCCCAACCCATTTTGGACCTACCCCAATTCGGATCTACCCCTATTTTGGACCAACAGTACTTCGGACCCTCCGAATTCGGATGTGGTTCGAAATCAGTACAATTACATTTAGTTTTTAGAAATTAAGTTTTAAGCAATTACTGACATAAATTCACTATTACACTGACTTTACAGATCATTGTGGTGTTATCAAACACACATTGATTCAGAGACAAATCACACTGTACCATCCACTGTGAGTAATAGATTATCATTCTAACATTTATTGTCTTTGCATTCACGTTTACATATTCAATGGCATGTTCACATTGTTCATATACATCAATTGGCACTCATGATTGACTTGTTGTTATGATGCACACTCGTACTTGACATGTAACACACATGTAGCCAGCGTTCGTTTGAAAGTGCATCTATTTACATCATGCTTGCAATGCATGATCATTATTTCACAATCTGATGCGACCTGGACTGGGGCTGACAACAGGCCACTGTCGGGGACTGATCATCCCACTCATTATCCTGGTCAGGTTCGGCACATCCCCGATCAGCATTTGAACTGCCAACCCCATGCTTGCACTGCATGGTTTTCACATACATTGGGGCTTACACTGCCCGTAGTCACAATATGCTTGTAAAGAAATATTTGTTGAATGTGTAATCTGTTATCTCACTAAGCAAATTAGCTTACCGTTCACTCACAATGTTTTCAGGCAAAGTCAAAGGTGTAGCTGGACCTTCTACTTAAGCAATTTCAATTCAATATTCCAGAGACTTTAGAAGCTATTATACTTGAATGTTTGTAGCTTTGGGCTGGGATTTGATACTTTCAAAACAATTATGATGTTGTAATAGTAAGACTTTATCATTGTAAACACGTACTCTTATTGCTTTAGTGTGCAACTACTGAAATCTGATTTAAGTATTCAATTTCAATTATCATGTTATTCATTGGGTTGTTTGTTGATCCTGGTGATTACATTTATACTATCAAAATATGAGGACGTCACATTTTCCTTTCTATTTTTCAAGATTCTTCCAATTTACCTTAGGTTTTATTTCACACGTAATAACTCTTAAGTTTTGTCGTTTTGACGAATACCCAATTCAATGGTAGTTTTAAATTGTTGTTAATTACACACCTATAAAACCTAAAGCTACTTTTCTTAGTCTATCTTGGATTTTTTGGATTATTATTGTGGTCCTTAATGTTTTCACTTTAAGTTATCCAATTCTTGAAACAACATTATTTAATTATCAGGTTAATCTTAATCTACGAAAGCTCGGAAGAATAAATCTATTCTGTTATATTGTACAATCACTTTCAAAAACAAAGGACATGCTATAACATTTTTAGTCAAATATTACACTTCTGGAATCCAAAATTGATATAGATTTACTTAGATCTAGAGATAAGCAAGAATACCATGGTAAGTCATGAATTGGAAATATCATACCAATGGCTGTAATTTTCAAAGACAGAACATAATTAAGCCAATTTGGAATGGAAAAAATACATTTAGAATTGAAAAAGTAAGATATATTTCTAAAATTGGAATGTGTTTGTAAGGTCTACCACTGCAAGATCTATCTAGACGCGGATCCGTGAACGAGTGCGGAATCCTCGTTGATGGTTAGACGGACAACTCTCAACCACGAAACACGGATGCTATTAGACGCTGAACGAACGACACACGAACGATCCTACGAACTAATTCTCTCCGAAACAGCACTCACCTAGCTGATAAACTCGAGATCGCCTTAAGCTTAATTCCTCACGAATTCTGCTAAAAGTCTACTAATGACTCGAGTCTATCCCTAATTATAGACCTTGATTCGAGTCTGATGTGGGCCAAACTCGAATCTGGCCCAAGGCCCATTCGAGTCTGTCCACAAGGACACTCTCGAATCTAGCCTTCATTCGAATCTAAGGCTACATTCGAATCTATCACAGATTCGAATGTCTACCTTTGTGTAATTCGAATCTAGCCAAATCACTTAAACACTTAAGTGATGAAACTTATGTTTTACTTATGTTTGAGTTAATCTTTGACCTTTATGTTTGAACTTCTTGTAATATGTTACATCAAGTTCAAACACACAATCAATAACAGACAAACACATATAAACATATATATCCAAACACTTGTCAAAAACACAATGCAATATCAATTAGACTGCTATCGTCACACAGGATGTACCAACAGACTCCCCCTTGACGATAGCTTCTAATAAATCACACAATTGATTTAAGAACTTTGTTTATTTATTGATTCAAAATACTACCAGCATACAAACCTTTCTCGACACATACCTTGACTACATTTTCATACTTACTTGCTTCACCGTCCATATGTGTGTCACTGGAGATCTTACAATTATACAAAATCTGAAGATCTTCTTTAGAGAGGTTTACCAGATGAAGCGGGTCGTAGACTCTAAGAATGACTTTTTCTTCAAAATCCTCCATAACTGCTTCCCCGGTCTCAGTATCGGCGTACCACCAATGTAGATTCTGCAAAACATTCTGTGGCATTCGCTTTAGAGGCACTTTCCTCAGACATCTAGTTGGTTTATAATGAATCCTCATCCACGGTCGTCCAGTTAGAGGATCGATACGTGACGGATCCTCTACTCTTCTCCCGACCCTTGGATTCAAACGCTCGAATTTCCTTGATCTCCCCTCCTTTCTTATGATCCTTTCAATTACGCTCGCATAGGGATCATTGCCAATGTTTATCAAATCTTTCCATGCTAGCGCAGTGATTTCGATCTTTGGCAGGGAGTCGAACGCTTTTAAAGTTCGCCTCATGTACTGAAGCCCGTCTTTCCTTTTAATTACAAATAGTTGCAGTTCTCTATCAAAGAACCAGCTTAATATGCGTTCGGACTGCTTCCCAGTACCCGGCACTTTCATTGTCTTCTTAAGCTTTAACTCTTTCTGTTCAGCCCTGAACCATAGCTTTCTTTTTTCTTCATTTGTTAGCTCTCTCGCAGGTTCTACTGTTGATGGCTGAGGATTTAACGCATCATTTACTATATCTACATTGACAATAGTATTTCCATCAATCACGTAAGCATCTGTGATAGGATTCTGCTGCACAACTATCTCGTCAGCTTCATCATCCTCATCAGCGATTACCTCATCATCTGAACGCAAGTCAACTATTTCTTCCGGCACAAACTCGCCTTCTTCCAGTTCTTCATCTTCATTATCAAAACCTATATCCATAGGATCATCATCGAGATCCATAAGAGCATCTATCATTTCACTGATCTCAAACTCTGTAGGCTGTTTTGATGAACTAGTTTCTCCCATTTCTCCTTCACCTTGACTAGGCTCCCCCTGAACTTGTGTAGCTTGAGCTGCAGGAAAATCTACTGGCTCATTCTCCTTACGTGCACTGGGATCATTGCCTTCGTCATCATCCTCTCTGCGCTGGACCTCCTGATCCCTACAACTTGTCTCCCCCTGAGCTTGTAGATTTTTCATGAGCTGCTCAAGGAGGGACCTCATTGATCGGATTTCTGAAGACTGATCTGCAATAAAAGATTTTAATTCAGTGTTCTCTTCCCTTACATCCTCCACAATCTTCCTTAATTCGGCATTGTCCTTGTCAAGATTTGCGTTATGCGCCTGGAGCTCGCCGACAGCCTTTGTTAAGGTCAAGATCTGAACATGCTGGAAGTCAACACGTCCCTTGAGTTGCACAAACCTCTGATTTTCAGAATAGGCGGTTGAGGTGGATGGAATGGACTGAATGGGAGAAGGGATGAATGGTGGTGGAATATATGGCTCATGATGCTGAGGTGGCGGTGATGGTGGAGCGATGGCTTGTGGTTGGGATTGGGTTTGAGACTAAGGTTGCTGTGCATCGGACTCTGATGATGTCCCTTGCATGAACCAGTGACGTTTGGCCCTCTGCCTAGTCACCAATGGAGCAACTTCCTCTTCTTCAAAATCTGAATCGTCAGATTCCCTGTCCTGTCTTCTCCTCGAACCCGCTTCATTCACAATTAACCTAGATCCATAGGTTCCGATTTGAATTTCGGGATCTGCAGCCACTGATTCAGGAGCTTCAGCCTCCTGCTCCTCCATATCATCTGATTCTGATGATGTCAAGCCTTCATCAGCCCTTTCTGGCTCATACTCCTCTACATCTCTAAAAACATCATCTTCACCTTCTGGTGGACTAAGCAGCTCACCCACTAATTCTGCGGCCACGTCTTCGTTCGCATGGGGTCCTGATGCCCATATCTCTTCTAGTGTTTGCGCAATTTGTTCAGATTCAGGAACTGCACTTGAAGGCCCTGCTTCCTGTGCTTGGGGCTGCTCGCTTGTAGAAGGCCTTGATGCCTGGATTTGACTCACTGCTGGTCTCTGACGGCGTCTTTGAACTCGTGGCTGTTGTTGTTGTTGACGTTGTTGTTGTTGTTGTTGTGGAAACTCAACGACCCCTGCCCAGTTGGCATTTTCCGGGGCTTGAAAATCCCTATCCACAATGGCTCCGAACAATGGACGAGCAACAGGAACAGCCAATTTTCCTCGGTGTGAGGAACAATCAGCGAAAATCCGTTTGTCCATAATGTTAACACTCAGAGAGTCATTTGACGGCGGCAAGTCTGGCAAGAAATGCCTAATCAGCATCATAATGAATCTAGGGTACAGCAAAAATCTTTCCCTTTCTGGAGCCGCAATCTGATGAACGAACTCCGAGAAAAACATCTGTGAAAAACTGAACTTCCGATTGTATACCAATGCAATAACCCCAGATTGGATCTTTGACACTATGTAATCAAATCCAGCTTTCTTCGGCGCAAAACAGACCATGAATACGTGCACCAAGAATCTCCATTGCCCAATCAGGCCACTCTTCATGTATGATGACTTTGCAACATCCAAACTGTATCCCATCCTCAGAAAAGCAGTTTGCCTAATACTTAACGGAAAGTCAATAGGCCCATCTTCTTGTTCCTGAGATCCGAACTGCAGAACCTGACGCAACATGTCTGCAGAGAAGACTAACGGCTGTCCAGCGATTCTAGTTCTTAGAACTGTCGGGGTGACAGTGCAATCAACTTGTAAATGGTCGTAAAACTGCCGTACATATGAAATAACAATTGGGATGTTATGGTATAGAGCAAAGCTAATCCTAGATTCAGCTAGGAAATCCAATACTTGGCGATAACCCTGCGCCTCAGGGATATTATTGTCGGGATTAAGGACCATATTATGCTTCGGAACAAAAGCTCGAACCGCCATTTCTGCACAATAAACAAAACTGTTAGACTCATTAAAAATCAATAAACTTGTTTAAATTCAAATTTGTTTTATTTTGTACTTGTTTAAATACAAAATCTAACACAATTAAATTTCCGCAAGTTTAATAAAAATTAAGTACAGTAAATAAAGTACAGATTCGAAAGCAACAGATTCGAAGTGTCCATATTCGAGTGTAATGGACAGATTCGAAGAGTCCCTATTCGAGTGTAATGGACAGATTCGAAGATCATGGTCATCTCGAATCTAATGACAGATTCGAGAAACCCATGAACAGATTCGAAGTCCATGAACAGACTCGAAACCCCGTCGGCTAATTTTTTCAACAAAAACCCAAGATTTTAACCATTTTGAACTTAGCAAATCACATACATTAGTTCAACTAGGTTCTAATCATTGATTTATGCTTTCAATTTGATCTTTTATAGGTCAAAACTTGGTAGTTTAGCAAAAACCCTATTTCGACCCATAAAACTTCAAAATTCGATGATTTAGCCTAAAATTGTGTATAAAACTACACAAATCTTGTACAATCCGGTTGATTATACCTAGAAGTATCTGTAGAATCGAAACACCAAGTAAGAGACTCGACAAAATGTCGTTTAGGAGAATTACGATAGACTCGAAGAAATAGATTCGAAATCGCCTTTAGACTCGAGTGTATAGATTCGAAAACAGTAAGTCTTAAATGACTTCACTGTTGACCTATTTATACCACCAACCCTCGATTCTAAGCATAGATTCGAATCTACTGACAGATTCGAAGTACTCCTTATTCGAGTCTGTCTTAGATTCGAAACCACCAACACTTAGAAAAATTTTCGAAAATTTTGAAATAATTTCAACTTTTCCAACCTTTTTCTACGGTATCGTGTAACCAGATAAACTATGCCAATTCTTTTACCCTAAGCTCAAGATAGTTCACGCATTGTTTATTTTATCCAACTTTAAATGCACCCTCAGTAACTTTTGACCTTTTACCTAAGTAAAAATTAAACTAAACTAAAATAAAATAAAATAAACTAAAAAAAAATAGAATAAAATAAAATTTTAACCAAAAAATTTATTCTAGACTTAAGCTAAACTTAAAGAATTTACAAGCTAAGCTAAATACTAAACAACATATTTTTGATGAGTATAGTCTAAGAGAGGTTCAATCAGATAGCGATGTCCGATACTAACTTTCAGTACTTAAACTTTCACACTTAGGAATTTTTGATTCCTTTGATTGTTTGTCGTGACATACCTATTTAGCCGATTGTTGGTATTGTACCCCGTTAAACATTCTACATCTCGGAATATCCCTTGGTCTTTTTATTTATCAGGAAATTATCTTACGTGTCTCAGACATAGACATACTTTTATGATCAAGGCACACAGACAAAGATTCTAACTTGTTGGTATTTGCAAACATTCTTTAAAAGACAAACATCGGACACAGGTCTGTATTTTCATACAACAAAGTGTCTTAGTTCGACTTAAGGTTTATTTTTAAAGTTAGCAGACAGCGGTGACAGGTCTGTACTGACGTACAACAAAGAGACATATCTGCTAACCCGAATCTAAACAGAGACAACAGGTCTGTACTTACGTACAACAGAGTTGCATGTTTTCGACTCTTAGTTACATATGATATTTCTATTCTTTCCATTTTCAGATGTATTTGATGTTGCCATACATCCCCAGAAAGTTTGCATACCTCATTTAGACTCAATGTTTGTATGTCTTGTACATAAAAATTAAGACCGATTGGTCATACATCTAAGTTAGTGACACGCTTGACTTTTTCTAGATTATTTTATTAGCCTTGAGATTCCCTATATGTATTATGCCTACCAACATATCAAACTAAATAAAGTATAACACTTAGGATTTAGTTGCATTATGTGTGAAAGCCTAAATACTTAGAGTCTGTAACGACGGTGCTAATTTTCGTCACTTTGAACCTATGTATCTAAGACTTACTCTTTTTCTGATATTCTCTTTTTTTGTATTTTTTATAATTTTCTCTCTTTTTTCTTTTGTTTTTCATAGAAAAAGCAGTAAAATAAGCTAACCTACTAAAAATAGAAACTTACTAAAAATAGAAACTTTCCTAAATTAGCAGACTACTGTAAAGAAAGAAATACTAAGACTCTACAATAAAATAAACTTACTACTACTAAGGTCAAATTACTCTGGGTTGCGCATTCCATTCAGTTGAATTAAATACTCAAACCGTGTCTTATCAAACGCTTTGGTAAATAAATCTGCATTATTATCTTCAGTTGCCACTTTTACCAGTTTGATTAAGTTTTTTTCAGCACAATCACGAATAAAATGATGCCTAATGTCTATGTGCTTTGTTTTATTATGCTTCACTGGATTATTTGTTATAGCAATTGTAGATTGATTGTCTATCCTAATTGGAGTTTGAGCGTAAGCCAAACCGTAATCCCGCAATTGTTGTTGTATCCACAGAACCTGTGAGCAGCAACTACCAGCAGCAACATACTCGGCCTCGCACGTTGACACGGCTACCGACGTTTGTTTCTTGCATTGCCAGGACACGAGTCTCCCTCCTAGGAACTGACAACCTCCAGTCGTTGATTTGCGCGTCAAGCTGCATCCTCCGTAGTCAGAATCTATGAACGCCTCCAACTCTAGATCTCCCTCTGCGTGATACCAAAGTCCCAGCTTCGGTTTCGCCTTGAGGTATCGTAGAATCCGCTTCACAGCTTTCATATGCATCTCCTTTGGATTCGCTTGAAACCTTGCACAAATACAAACAGCAAACATAATATCAGGTCTTGAAGCAGTTAAATACATAAGTGACCCAATCATGGCCCGATATAAAGTCGGATCCACATCGGTATCACTTTCCGTACCCGGACCGAGATTGTGATTCACTTGAATCGGCGTGCTGAAATGAGCAGTCAACTTTGTTCCTTCCATCCTGAAACGCTCTAATATGTCGTAGACATACTTCGTCTGATGGATAAACATTCCTTCCTTCTTCTGGTCAACTTGTAACCCCAAAAAGAAATTCAACTCTCCCATAGCACTCATCTCGAACTTAGACTTCATCACCTTCTCGAAATCTTTGCACATCTGTTCGTCTGATGATCCAAAAATGATATCATCGACGTACACTTGTACCAAGATAAAGTGATCACTCTTCCTCTTCACAAACAGAGTACTATCTATCCTACCCCTTTCAAAACCATTTTCTAAAAGATGGTTGGATAAAGTCTCATACCACGCCCTAGGTGCCTGATGCAATCCATAAAGAGCCTTATCTAAGCGATATACTCTATCAGGATATTTTGGATCTGTAAATCCGGGCGGTTGTTCTACATACACCAACTCCTTCACTTTCCCATACAGGAAAGCACTCTTAACATCTAGTTGATATACCTTAAAGCCCTTGAAGGAGGCTAACGCTAGAAACAACCTAATGGCTTCCAGCCTTTCTACTGGTGCAAAAACCTCGTTGTAATCGATTCCCTCCTCTTGGTTGAAACCCTTTACAACTAACCTCGCCTTGTTGCGCGTGACTATACCCCGATCGTCTCTTTTGCACTTAAAAACCCATTTGGTTCCTATGGCAATCTCCCCTCGAGGTAACGGAACTAACTCCCATACTTCTAGTTTCCTAAATTGCGAAAGTTCTTCCTGCATCGCTTCAACCCAGGAGTTGTCCTTAAGTGCCATTTGCACATTCTTAGGCTCTACTTGCGATATGAAACAAGAATAGAGACATGTGTGATATGCCTCGGAGTCGTTTATCATCGACAACAACACAGTGTTGTTATTTACACTACTCCGAGTCCTCACACCCTCGTTAGGATTTTCTATGATGCTTTCTATTGGATGGTTCTTGTTAATCCTAGAGGTCTCTATATCATCAACTCTTAGATTATCTCCTAAGTTGGATCCTATTTCACCTAATGGGGGAATAGGCTCAGCTTCTACATTTTCCTCCTCACGGACATTTTCCTCAGAGTTGGAACTCGATGCTTGAGTCTGATTCTCAGTGGTAGGTGCCTCTTGATCAGCAACTTCTGGAGACCCATCTACAGTCGCAGTAGGCTCGGATGTAGATTCGAACGTGGTCCTCGGAATGATTTGGCCTTCATCATTTAGGTGCAACGTCGCCATGTCTTTTTCGATTGTACCTGCAGTATCAACCAAAGGAATGTTAAATGACTCAAACAATTTATCATAGTCAAATAACCATTCCGGACCAGTTTGGGGTTCATGTGTATAACTTGTGACTTCAATATTATACACAATCTCCACAGTACCACTCGTT
>JAANYP010002481.1:119604-151677 GCA_020465985.1 Centrapalus pauciflorus
GGTGGCCACAGTACGGACTCCGGGCTCTGAAGCTTTTGATAGTAACAGATCGGACCCATCGAATTTATCTGGCTTGTTCAGTATCGAGCAGGGTACAGTCATTATTCCTTGGCGCCCGCATCAAAATCCAAATCTTCAGTATCTTGAATCCAGGCTTTAAGCACTAAAACGCCTCAGTGTCATAAATAACACCGAGTTTCTCTTATCAAAGATTTGAGATGGTACACTAATGAGAATTAATGAACCAGTTATCAACGTGATAACTGGATCCATGTAATCGTCCCATTTAGTGGACTTCTCCCAGTTCCAGTGATATTTCCACCTTGTTACCGCGAATATACGAATCACCTATTACCCCCGTACCACCCCCCTTGAATTCCGGTGAGAAGACTTCTTTCCTCCTTTCCCTTCCCCCGTCATGTGCCTGGAGCAACCACTGTCGACAGAACCACTTGTTGTTTGGACCCGGTAGTTATCTCCTGCACATGAAAGAAAATAGGTTAGTTATCACGGGGAACCCAAGCCATTACTGACTTGGTAATACCATTCGTCGTCCACATAACGTTGAAACTTTTTCAGTACCCATCCGTCGCCTTCAGGGTGACTTGGGCCTTTGAACGAATTCGGTGGGTTGTGGTGCCGAGTGATTTAGATTCACTCTTTGCCTTTGAGTAGGCATTTGTTGTGGTGCTCTAGAATAAGTCTTATTATACTGCATTTCAGACTGTGATCCCTGAGCTCTTACCGGAACATATTGTCTAACAGGAGTATGTGACCTAACTGGGGTGTGTGACCTGCTAGGTGTGGTGCTCCTATAGACTTGTTGAGGTGCTGACCTAGATTGATTAATGACACGATTCGGTGAATTTGTCCTAACCACTTCTTTTGGTCCAACCTTAACCGGTGTTTGTTTCACAACAGGTTTTGGTGCGGCCTGCACAGTTTTCTCGGTACTCTGAGAACTACTCGTGCTCGCCACACTTGGTGAGGGCTTAACAGGTGTTTGATTCACTGTCTTAGGGGTAACATCTGCTTTCCTATTTGGACAGTGAGAAGCAACATGCCCTTTCTCGTGACATCTAAAGCAAGACATCTTATCCATGGACTTTTTGGTTGGTCCCTTAGATCTAGGTGTCTCACTAGTGTCTACTTCTTTTGGTACATCTACAGTGTCTGTCTCTTCGACCTGGTCAGCCCATGAAATTTTCTGTTTTCCTGCAGGTGTTTCACTGGAGGAAGACACAAATTTCACTTTCTTGACCTTGACGGTTGAGTCATCCACCTTAGGTGTATTTTCTACTGTAGGCTCAGGTGTCGGTTCAGGTAGGTCCTCTAAAACTACTGACTTGTCAGTTTTCTCCTGAGGCTGAGGCACATAGTTTGCATTGAATGGTGGAGGAATTTCGTGAAAACCTAGACCTACAGGCTTCTTAGACTGTCTTTGGGCATCTAAGACTTTTCCTAGGTTTAGGCTCGAATTCCTAAACTTTTCCAGCTTGCTATTTGCCTCTGCTATCTTAACTTTGGTCTCGGCTAGCTCTATGTCCTTGTCTTTCAGACTTTTGGTCAAGGCCTCTACGTGCTCATACATAAGCTCTATCCTAACACACTGCTCACTCAGTTTGTCTTTTAGAACTATTACATCTTGAGCATCAGCCTTAAGCTTTTCTTTTAAATCTTGCTTTATATCATTTAGGCTAGCGTTTTCAATTTTTAAATTTTCATTTTGAGCACATATGGTTTTATGTGATTCTAAGACTAGATTTAACCTATCATTAGAAGTAGCACACAAAGCACATAATTCTTGAAATAGAGAATAAGAAAGACTAACCTTAGAGTTATCAGATTCCACGTTGGCCATCTGAGCAGCAAACTCCAGCACGGTCTGATCATTCGCTTTCTCTACCCACATCGGACTGCTGTCCCTTGTGGTCTGCTCATCTTCATCACAACCATTCTCTGTAACTTCAGCCATGAAAGCTCTAGCATTGGACTCAGGATGTGAACTCCAGTCATAGGTACCATCTAGCTGTCTGTCAGAAGTGACATTGGATATTAGACCCGCTAGATTGGCTTGACCAGATGAAGAACTCGGAAGGTATCTTTGTTGGGACTGATTTTGGTACTGTCCTTGATGCTGACTCTGTCCTTGGTATGATTCTACCTTCGGTCTTTGACACTCCCTGGCGAAGTGTCCCAATCCCTGACAGTTGTAGCATTTGACCTTAGACTTATCAAACCCGATCCCCTTGTTATTCATCTGCAAATTCCTTCCAGTTCTCTTAATGAATCTTTTAACCCTCTGGGTCACCATGGCCAGTTGCCACTTAAGATCCATTTCCTCTAAGTCATCAGGGTCGACCTGATCGTAATCTTCATCCTATAGAGCTGGGTCATTGATCTTCCCTTGAACACAATTTCCATAAGCGGCCACAAACGAAGCAAGTAGATTCAGATGCTCTTCCGCTGACTTTGTGCTCATGGGCATCTTCGAATAGCTCTGACTGGTCGATGCCTGTTGGACTTGAGGTTGCGGTTCTTCCGATCTTCCTAACCCTAAGAATGCGCGATTTAGTGAGTCTTCGGACTCTGGTGGCGATGACGTTTCTCCGGTGAAAAACGCTGTAGCACTCTTCGGTTCAGCTGTCACTGATGATTTAGATGTCTTTCCAAAATACATAGCCGGATTCTGGACTTGCTCGTAATCAGTCTCAGCCTTAATCATCTCGAAGTGATATGCCCTCAACGTTCCCACAATGTCATCAAGTGATTGAGCATAATATTTGTCCTCATTAAGCTTAATCATTGCCACGTACATAGCCCATTTGGCTGGTAGGGCATCAAGAAGCTTGTTGTTCTTGTCAGTGTCAGAATACTCAATGCCATGACTTTCAAGTTCCGTTATCAGATGATAGAACCTTGTGATAATATCATCCAACTGTTCATCCTTAATAGCCTTGAAAATCGCAAACTGTTGGGTCAACAGCTCTGTACGCTTTCTACGCACCCGTGGATTACCTTCACACCTTTTCTGGAGAGACTCCCAAAGTTCCTTCGACGTCCTTTGAGTCCGAAATGTGTGCAAGATATCTTGAGGTAAAGCCATACGGATAATGGAGAAAGCCTTGTTTTCAGCTTCAAATAGTTTCTTGTCATCCTCTTTCATCATCTGGTATGACAAAACCTTTTGACGGCCTTCAACTTCAGATACTGGTGGAATGTACCCTTCATCTATGCACACCCACATGCGCATATCGTTGAATCGTACAAAATCCGTAAATCTGTCCATCCACCAGTAATAGTCCTCAACTTTCATCAGCTTTGGCGGTGCATTTGCCTTCCCAACTTCGTGATCCATCTCAAGGAATTTCTGAAGGTTTGACATCTTTTCTGAAAGAAATTGAATTTGAACTTAATTAATTTAATTCGAAACTGATTTAGATTAACTTATTCGAATCTAGATAGATTCGAAACTAATTAATATTAAATATTTTGAAATTAAATTCGATTAAGTCTTAAAATTCAATTAGATTCGAAATTATGTCAGATTCGAACAACTCCTTAGATTCGAAGTTATGTCAGATTCGAAGGACTCCTTAGATTCGAAGACCCTTAGAATCGAAGGCACAGCAGACTCGAATGTCAGCAGATTCGAAGCACAGAATCGAAACAGTAACAAACTCGAAACAAACTCGAAACAATATAGACTCGAGATCCAATTCGAATGAAGTAACAGATTCGAAACAAGGTAGACTCGAAACTCACTGAAATTGACTCGAAAGGAGCGTATTTAGGTTAGACTCGAGACTAAAGTGAAACCCTAATTACCCCTATAGATTCGAGCGCCGCAAACTCGAAAAACGGCTAACACGTTGATTTTTTGACGTTTTACAGATTAAACCACTATTTTTCAAACGAAAAGTAATGATTTCGATCAAAAACGTGAAAAACAACAAAGTGTTTCCCGAATACGAATTTGCTAAGCTCAAAAACACGTTTTTGAGAGCAAAACCGTCCAACTAGCGTCAAGAAACCTAGAATGTATCTGATGAACACGAAGAACACCAAGAACACTCCGCTGGCTTTGATACCACTTGTAAGGTCTACCACTGCAAGATCTATCTAGACGCGGATCCGTGAACGAGTGCGGAATCCTCGTTGACGGTTAGACGGACAACTCTCAACCAACGGAAACACGGAGACTATTAGACGCTGAACGAAAGACACACGAACGATCCTACGTACTAATTCTCTCCGAAACGGCACTCACCTAGCTGATAAACTCGAGATCGCCTCTTGCTCAATTCCTCACGAATTCTGCAAAAAGTCCGCTAATCATTCGAGTCTATCCCTAATTATAGACCCTGATTCGAGTCTGTTGTGGGCCAACCTCGAATCTGGCCCAAGGCCCATTCGAATCTGTCCATCTGACAGTTTCGAATCTAGCCTATTTTCGAATCTATGGTTACATTCGAATCTATCACAGATTCGAATGTCAACCCCATATATAATTCGAATCTAGCCTTTTACATAAACAACTAAGTGTTGAACCTTACGATATTACATATGATTGAATTTATCTTTGTACTTTATGTTTGAACTTCTTGTAATACGTTACATCAAGTTCAAACATACAAACACTGATAATCATCAATCATACATAATATATATATAACAAACATATGCTAAATCACAATGTAAGACAACTTAGACTGCTATCGTCACACGGGATGTACCAACAAGTTTTTAGCAAAAGGCGATCTCGAACATGCTAGAAATCAGAGAGTTTCATGTGGAGAGAATCATCGTGTTGGGACGATCCGTTGTTCGTCTGTCACTGTGTTAGTCTCCGTGTTTCGGTGTGCGTGGTCTATCCGTCAAGCCGCTAACGAGGATTTCACACTCATTGGGAGGTGTCGCGTCAAGATAGGATCTGTAGAGAGCAGACCTTACAAGTGGTATCAGAGACATTAGGGTGTTCGTGGTGTTCTTCGTGTTCACAAGTAACATCTATGGTTTCTTGACGTTTTTGGACGGTCAAATCACGTTTTCGGATAGATTTCGAGTTTTACAAGTAAGATATCATGAAAAGATTCATATTAGTTCAACACTTTTGGTCGGAATCAAAGTTTTCAACCATAAAAACTTTGGTTTAATCTGAAAGGTTGAAAAAATTCGAACCTTTAGCCGTTTTTCGAACTTGCGGCGCTCGAACATCAAGGGGGTATTAGGGTTTACTCAAAATTCGAGTTTGTCAGAAAAATCAACGATCCTACACTATGGGATGAGGATTATGATCAGGTGGATCCTGATGATTTAGAAGAGATGGATCTGTGATGGCAACTGACCATGGTGACTCAGCGAGTCAAGAGATTCATCAAGAGGACGGGCAGAAATCTCAATGTTAGCAACAATAAAATTGGGTTTGACAAATCCAAAGTTAAGTGCTACAACTGCCAAGGTTTAGGACATTTTGCTAGAGAGTGTCAAAGACCTAAAGTTGAGAACTACCAGAACCAGTACCAGAATCAGTCTCAAGGGAGATATCTGCCGGGTAGTTCGAGTAATCAGGCAAATATAGCTGGTCTGTTAACCAATGTCACATCTGACAGACAGCTCGATGGAACATATGACTAGAGTACACATCCAGAGTCTAACGCTAGAGCCTTCATGGCTGAAGTGACAGAGACTGGAAGTGTCGGAGCAGAGGAAGATGCATAGGACAACAACAAGAATGATATCAGTCCTGTGCTAGTAGAGAAGCCAGAAATCAGACAATTTTGGAATTTGCAGCACAAATGGCAAATGTGGATTCAGCTCACACAAAGGTAATTCTGAACTCCTCTACATTCCGAGATTTATGTGCTTTATGTGCTAGTACTAACGATAGATTAAATTTAGTGCTTGAATCACATACAAATCTAACTGCTCAAAATGAATCCTTAAAAATCGGACAACGCTAGCCTCTTACATATAAAAGAAGATCTTAGAAATAAGCTTAAGGCAGACGCACAAGATGTCATAGTACTGAAAAACAAGCTGAGTGAGCAGTGTGTTAGAATAGAACTAATGTATGAACATGTTGAGGCGTTGACCAAAGAGCTTAAGACTAAAGAGGTAGAGCTAGCAGAAGCTAAGGTTAAGGTTGCAGAGGTGAATAGTAAACTGGAAAAGTTTAGGAACTCTTCACTGAACCTAGGGAAGATCTTAGATGCACAACGTCAGTCTAAGAAACCTGTAGGTTTAGGGTATAATGAGAGTCCTCTACCTTTCAATGATAACTATGTACCTCAGACTCATGAGAAAACTGATAAATTAGTTGAATCAGAGGTAGCATCTGAACCTATGTCTGAAATCGTTAAGGATAAAGAAACTAAGGTGACTAATAACAATGCTAAGATTAAGAAGGTCAAATTTGTGCCATCCTCTAGTGATAAGCTTATGGGAGAAGCCAAACCTGACTTTAATAATCAAAAGGAGGAAACAGTCACTATAGTTGAGACGAAAGAACAAGACACTAGTGAGACACCTAAGTCAAAGGGCACACATAAGAAGTCTATTGACAAAATGTCTTGTTTTAGATGTCATGAAAAGGGACATGTTGCTTCTAGTTGTCCACATAGGAAGGTAGACTCTACATCTAAAAATGGAAAGCTGGAACAACATAAACCGTCTACAAGTGTAGCAAGCACAAGTGGTTCTCAAAACACCGAGAAAATTGTGCAAGCCACACCTAAGACTGCTGTGAAACAAACACATGTGTCAGGTAGACCGAATGAAGTGATTAGGACTAATTCACCAAATAGAGTCCCTAATCAATCTAGGTCAGGACCACAATAAACTTATAGGAGTACTACACCTAGAAGAGCTTACACTCCGGTTAGGTCACACACTCCTATAAGACATCAGACACCTGGTAGAGCCCCGAGATATCACTCGGAAATGCCTTATAATCGAAATTATTCAAGGGCTCCACAGCAAATGCCGACACAAAGGCCGAGAGTGAACTTAAATCACTCTGCACCACAACAGGCTCTAAATCAAACACCCAAGTCACCTTAAAGGAGAGATGGGTATTTGAAAGAGTTCAAGTATGTGGATGAGAATGGTATTACCAAGTCAGTCATGGCTTGGGTTCCCCGTGATAACTAACCCCTTTTCTTTTCATGTGCAGGAGATAACTACAGGTCCAAACAACAAGTGGTTCATCGACAGTGGTTGCTCTAGGCACATGACTGGGGAAAGAAGTCTACTCACAGACTTCAAGGGCGGGAATAGGGGATTTGTATCATTCGCTGGTAATAAAGGAGGAAATATCACCGGTACTGGAGTGGTCACTAATGAGACTATCAAACTTGATCAAGTTTACCACGTTGATAAACTTGTTCACAATCTCATTAGTGTATCTCAAATCTGTGATAAGAAGAACTCAGTGGTTTTCACCGACACTGAGGCGTTAGTGCTGAAACCGGGATTTAAAGTACCTAAAGAGTGGATATTAATGAGGGCCACAAGGAAGAATGACTTGTACATGCTAGACATGAATAAACCAGAATCTTCGATGAGACCAATATGTATTCTATCAAAAGGTTCAGAGACCGAATCCGTTATATGGCACAGACGCATGACACACTTGCACCTAAGAAAAATGAACTACATTACTAAGAATGGACTGGTGCAAGGTGTTCCAATGAAGAGTTTTCAGTTTGAAGACAAGTGTGTACCATGCAAGAAAGGCAAACAACACAAGAAGTCACACAAGTCCAAGACTCAGAACTCAATATCTGACACTTTCGATTTGTTGCATATGGACCTGTTCGAACCAATCAACAAAAGGAGTATAGGTTGTAGTTGGTATTGTTTAGTTATCACTGATGATTACTCACGATTTTCATGGGTATCTTTTTAGGTACGAAGGACGAGACAGCTGCCAAGCTAATCAGGTTCTTAGACCAAGTCGAAAACTCCTATGGGACGCAGGTAAAACGTATCAGGAGTGATAACGGAACAGAATTCAAAAACACTGTAATTTGTGTATATTGCCTATCAAAAGGCATAGTGCATCAATTTAGTGCACCTTATGAGCCACAGCAAAATGGGATGGCAGAACTATAAAAACAGGACTTTGATTGAGGCAGCAAGGACCATGCTCTCGGATTCAAAGCTTCCTACCATGTTTTGGGGGGAGGCAGTGAATATCGCTTGTCATGTTTTAAATCGGGTCCTTACTGTCAAATCACTGAACAAAACCTGTTATGAAGTTTTGAATAAAAGGCCACCAAATTTAACTGGCTTCAAACCATTTGGGGTACAATTTATGTTAATGAAAATAAAACATCGACCTAAGTTCGGTGAAAAGGCTGACGAAGGTTATTTCCTTGGTTATGTGCCGAACTCACCAAATAAAAGGGCTTTTAACAAATCGAATGGTACGGTAGAAATTGTGTATAACATTGATGTAACAAGTTATACACATGAACCCCAAACTGGTCCGGAATGGATTTTTGATTATGAAAACTTGTTTGAATCATTTAACATTCCTTTGGATGGAAATGCAGGTACAATCGAACATGACTTATCGTCATTAAATCTGAATGATGACGGTCAAAGTTTTCCGAGGACGTCTTTTCCATCAACTTCCGAGCCTACAACGACAGAAGAGAGATCTCCAGCAGAGAATGATTCTGGGTTGCCTGCAAACGAAAATCAGACTACAAATTCTAACTCCAAAGATAGGGTTCATGAGGAAGAAAATGTAGAGTCTGAAGTCGTTCCCCCGTTAGGTGAGATATGATCAAATTTAGGAGATAATCTTAGCGTTAATGAGATAGAAACATCGAGGATTAATAAGGATCATCCAGTTGAGAGTATCATAGGAAATCCGAATGTTGGTGTGAGGACTAGGAGTAGTTTGAATAACAACACAGTGTTGTTGTCGATGATCAATGACTCCGAGGCCTTTCACACTTGCCTCTATTCGTGTTTCATCTCCCAAGTAGAGCCGAAGAATGTGCAAATGGCACTGAAAGACAACTCTTGGGTGGAAGCGATGCAGGAAGAACTGTCACAATTCAGGAAACTTGAAGTGTGGGAGTTAGTTCCATTACCTCGAGGAGAAGTTGCAATAGGAAGCAAGTGGGTTTTTAAGTGCAAGAGAGATGATCGTGGTATAGTGACTCGCAACAAGGCAAGACTTGTCGTAAAGGGTTTCAACCAAGAGGAAGGAATCGATTACAATGAAGTATTTGCGCCAGTAGCAAGGCTTGAGGCAATCCGTTTGTTTCTAGCTTTTGCTTCCTTCAAGGGATTTAAAGTCTATCAGTTGGACGTAAAGAGTGCTTTTCTTTATGGCAAAATGAAGGAACTGGTGTACGTGGAACAACCGTCTGGGTTTACAGATCCAAAGTATCCAGTAAGAGTGTATCGTTTAGATAAGGCTTTGTATGGACTACATCAAGCACCAAGGGCGTGGTATGAGACACTGTCTACTCATCTTTTAGACAACGGGTTTGAAAGAGGGAGAATTGATAGTACTCTATTTGTGAAGAAGAAGGGTGAACATTTCATCTTGGTACAAGTGTACGTCGATGACATCATTTTTGGGTCATCAGACGAGCAGATGTGCAAAGACTTTGAGAAGGTGATGAAGTCTAAGTTTGAGATGAGTGCTATGGGTGAGTTAAACTTCTTTTTGGTTTTGCAAGTTGAGCAGAGGAAGGAGGGTATGTTTATCCATCTGACGAAGTATGTCTACGATATTCTAGAGCGCTTCGGGATGGAAGGAACCAAGCTGACGACTCACTTTAGCACGTCGATTCAAGTGAATCACAATCTCGGACCGGGTACAGAAAGTGATACCGACGTGGATCCGACGTTATATCGGGCCATGATTGGATCACTTATGTATTTAACTGCTTCTAGACCTAACATAATGTTTGCTGTGTGTATTTGTGCTAGGTTTCAAGCTAATCCAAAAGAGATGCATATGAAAGCTGTGAAGCGGATTCTGAGATACCTCAAGTCGAAACCGAAGCTGGGACTTTGGTATCACGCGGATAGTGATCTGGAATTGGAAGCTTTCACGGATTCAGATTATGGAGGGTGCAGCTTGAATCGCAAGTCAACAACTGGAGGTTGTCAGTTCCTTGGTGGGAGGCTTTCGTGGCAATGCAAGAAACAGACTTCGGTAGCCGTGTCGACGTGCGAGGCCGAATATGTAGCTGCTGGTAGTTGCTGTTCACAGGTTTTGTGGATACAACAACAATTGCGGGATTACGGTTTGACTTATACTCATACTCCCATTAGGATAGATAACCAGTCTATTATTGCTATCACCAATAATCCAGTTAAACACAGTAAAACCAAGCACATAGACATAAGACACCATTTTATACGTGATTGTGCTGAAAAGAATTTAATAAAGCTGGTAAAAGTGGCAACGGAAGACAATAATGCTGATTTATTTACTAAAGCTTTTGATAAGTCACACTTTGAGTTGTTAGTTCAACTAAATGGCATGCGTAATCCAGGATAACTTGACCTTAGTAGAATTTATTTCCTTTTATAGCAGTAAGACAGTAGAGTTTCTTTCTTTTTATAGTAAGTTTAGTAGCTAAGTAGAATTTCTTTCTTTTCATAGTAAGTTAGTAGGTTATTTTATTAGCTTATTCTTATTTATGAATGACAAAAGAAAAAGAGAGAAAACCATAAAAAGCTAAAAAAAAAAAGAAAATATTAGAAAATTGAGTTAAGTCTTAGATATTTAGGTTCAACGTGACGAAAATTAGCACAGTTGATACAATCTCTAAGTGTTAAGCTTTCACACATGATGCACCTAAAACTTTAAGTGATATACATTTTCTAGTTTGATGTGTTGGTAGGCATAATACACAAAGGGAATCTCAAAGCTAATAAAATATTCAAGAAAAAAGTCATATGTGTAACTAACTTAGATGTATGACGAAAGGGTCTTAATTTTTATGTTAGAGACATACAAACATTGATTCTAAATGAGGTATGCAAATTTTCTGGGGATGTATAGCCACATCAGATACATCTTAAAGAAAAGAAAAGAATAGAAAAATCATGATAGAGAATTGAGAGTCAAAACAAGTAACTTTGTTGTACGTAAGTATAGACCGGTTGCCTCTGGTTTGACTCGAGTTAGCAAGATAAGTCGCTTTGTTGTACGTCAGTACAGACCTGTCACCGCTGTCTTGCTAGCTTTAAATAAACTTTAAGACAAACTAAGACACTCTGTTGTGTGTAAATACAGAACTGTGTCCGATAATAGCCTTTTAAAGAAAATTTGCAATACCGAAAAGTTATAATCATTGTGTGTATGCCTTGATCATAAAAGTATGTCTAAGTCTGAGACACGTAAGGTAGTTTCTTGATAAATAAAAAAGCCAAGGGATATTCCAAAGTGTAACATGTTTAAAGGGAAAATAATACCAAGGATTTTCAAAATTTTCAAAATTTCCATTTATGTTCGAATTTAGGACAAATTCGAATTAACTTTCGAATCTGTCAGAAAAATCGACTTAAACTGCAAGTTCGAAGGTGGTTAGTGTATAAAGGTCAACAGTGAACATTCATTATCACCTACTTTCGATTTTGTTATTTCGAACTTGCTTACCAGCGATTTCGAACTTGTTCTCGAGTTTACCGTTTTCGAATTTTACACTATTTCTCGAAGTTTTGTCCATTTGTGTTCGAATCTACTTCAAATATAGGTATAAACATCAAGATTATACAAGATTTAGGTATCCTAGGACTCATTTATAGCAAAAAAATCGACAAATTTTGAAGTTTTTGGGGTTTAAACTTTGTAATTCAAAATCACAAGTTTTAACCGGTGAAAATTCAAATTAATTACATACATCTTCGAGTAGACACTAATAGGACTAGATGATACTTATTTTTAAGTCAAATAGGGTTTAAATCATGGATTTGTATTCGAAAGTGACCGACTTCGAACATGTTCATCATGTTCGAACTTGTCATAAAATTCGAATCTGTCAACAAATTTGAATTCAGTCAAATTCGAATATATATCTTCGAATTTGTTATTATATTCGAATGTTTTTAATAAAATTATTCAAAACTTGTTGAAATTCGAATGTGTTGGATTTTGGACTTATGTAAGCTCAAAATAAAACAAATTCGAAATTAAACAAGTTTCATCTTTATTTTTCACTTCTAATATATGTTATTGTTTTATGTGCAGATATGGGTGAATGGGCATTTTTCCAAAAGCATAACATGGTAATATCACTGGATAGGGAGCTTCCCGAAGCTCAGGCCTTTAGACAGATAGTGGAGTTTTTGGCACACTCCAGGGTCTCTTATGCCCTATCGCATAATGTGCAAATTATATTGCCATATGTTAGACAATTTTGGTAGCACCTTCAAGTTGACTGTACGGTGACGCCGACAGTTTTGAGGACGAGAGTGGGAGGGTAGCCAATTGTTTTCTCCGCGGATATGCTTCGTCGAATTTTGCAGCTAGGGTCTGTGGAACAAGAGGCAAGACCCATGGATTTCCCATTGCATATAAGGCAAGCGGCCTTCCTGCGTATGGGTTATGGACTAGATATTGCTAAAGCTTCTTATATGAAGAGTGGATTGATAGGCCAGTGGAGGTACTTGGCACACGTTATTATGGTGTGCTTTGTACCGAAAAAGGCGGGTTTTGATTATATTGTTTCCAAGATGCAGTCGGCCATGATTGCCTTGGTTTATAATAAAAGCTTCAGCTACTCGGAAATGTTCTTTGTGGAGTTTGTGCATCAGATAACAGCTCCAACGCGCGAAAGATTTTTGATGTATCCGCGCTTTGTGATGATGCTGATCCGTCATTTTTTTGCCAAATCTGCCACAGCTTCCAGATCTTCAAAGTGTGGCAGTTATAGATAAAAGAATTTTTGCTGACTGCCAGTCGCACAATGCCCGCAGGGCTGAGCAGGTCAGACCACTTGATGCACCTCTCTTTGGTGCAGTGGTAGATCTAGACTTTGTGGCTCCAGAAGGGGAGAACTGGGCTGGAGAAGGAGCTCAGCCGCAACCAATGAAGCAGCAGTAGCAACAAGCTCAGCCACAACCAAGAAGGAGACAAAGAGCTACAACGAGTCAAGCTCAGGCATCCAGGCCTTCAACAAGCAGAGTTCAAGAGTCATCGGCAGCAGGTCCATCGTCGGATGCTGCGGGCCCTTAGGCGTGGCCACAGAAATTGATCCTACGGCAGAGACCCTCGAGGAGATATGGGCTCATGGTACCCAGGCCCAACAGGATATTGCAACAGAATTGATTAATGATATCTTGGAGCCGCCAGTTGATCTGCATGATCTTATGAGAGACATTGACGAATATCAACCTCCCGAGGATGAGGAAATGGACTTCGAGGTCCAGGATCAAAGATAAACTGAGGTAGATGGTCAAGCGATGACCACCTCAGAGTCTGAGTCAGAAGAAGTTGCAGAAGTAGAAGTACAGGAAGTAGAGGCCGAGCGTGTTGATCCATCTGTTCGCATAGGCAGATATGGTTCACGAATTGTGGTTAGTGTGAGAGAAGAAGAGATAAAAGCTGCTAGAGAATCAGATGATGATGATTCAGATTTTGAAGCAGAAGATCCAACTCCTCTCGTTCCTAGGCATAGGGCGAAGAGACATCGTTTTATGTAGGGAGCTTCATCCACTTCCGCTCCAGAGCCAGAAATTCCCGCTGTTCAACCATCCATTACGCCATCACCAATTACATCCATTCCATCCACTTCGTCCACATTCACTGAAAATCAGTGTTTTACAGAGCTGAGGAGCAAAGTGGATTTCCAAACAGTCCAAATCTTCCAGCTTACCGCAACAGTCAATGAACTTCAAGCGCATAACGCCAGACTTGATCAGGAGAACGCTGAACTGAAAACGACTCTTACTGATAAAGCTTCTGAGATTAAGACAATGAAGTCCCTCCTGGAGCAGATAATGAAAAATCTTCAAGCTCAGTTTGAGACAAGCTGCAAAGAAGCTTAAGTGATGAGGAGAGATGATGATGACGACAATGATCCCGAGGCAAGAAAAGAAAGTGAGCTAGCAGATTTTCCAACTGCTTAGCGTGCAACAATTCAGGGGGAGCCAAGTCAGTCTTCAATGGAAAGAGCTCAAGGTGAATCTTCTAAGGTCATGGAGAGTGAAATGATAGAAGCTCTGATGAATATAGAAGAAGAAGAAACACTGTTTGATTTTGAAGACGAGATGGAAGATTTTGAAGAAGGTGAGTTTGTTCCAGAAGACATACCTGAATGGAAATCTGATGACGAGATATTAGTTGATGATGAAGATGAAGCTGATGAAATTGTTATTCAGCAACAACCTATCACTGATACGTATATGACGGTAGAACAAAATATGATTGACATCAAAGCAGTTAAAGCCGCTTTAAATGTTGAATCAGAAGTTGAAGAGCCTGATAGGGAGCTGACTGCTGAAGAACAGAAAAAGTTGTGGTTCAGCGCAGAGAAGAAAGCCGTGTCTTTAAAAGAGAAGATGAGAGTGTCGTACTCTTGAAAGTTGTTTGGGAGCATGCTTAGCTGGTTCTTTGATCGGGAACTGCAGCTTTTTATCATTAAAAGAAAGGATGGCCTCCAATATCTGAGAAGAAGATTGAAGGACTTCAACTCATTACCTAAAGTTGAAATAAAGGCTTTAGCATGGAAAGAGCTAATCAATATCGGAGACGATCGTTATGCTGAAATAATTGCCAAGATTATCAAAAGGGAAGGAAGGTCTAGGATGTTTGAATGGCTAAACCCACGAGTAGGCAAGAGAGTTATGGACCATTCAAGAATTGATCCTCTAACTGGAAAGTCGTGGATGAAGATGTATTACAAGCCAGTTAGATGCTTAAAGAAAGTACCTCTGAAGCCTATGCCACAAGATGTTTTGGGCAACCTCAACTGGTGGTATGTAGAAAGTGAGACATGTGAAGCAGTGATGGAAGATCTTGAAGAAAAAGTGATTCTGAGAGCATACGATCCATTACACCTGGTAAACTTATCCAAAGATGATCTGCATAAACTTCGTGTCCATAAAATCTCCTATGATGCACATATGGAGTCTGAAGCCAAGAAATATCAGAATGTGGTAAAGGTTTGTGTTGATCAGCGACTTTATGCTGGTAGCATTTAAATAAGCATAGTAGTTAGACAAAATGTAAATAGTTAGAAGCTATCGTCAAGGGGGAGTCTGTTAGTACATCCTGTGTGACGATAGCAGTCTACGTATAGATAGCATTTTGTGTAAGTTAATTTACTTGCTATTGAATATTAACAAGTGTTTGATATATGTTTGATTATATGTGTTTGATATTGATTGTTTGTATGTTTGAACTTAGGGTGATGTATTACGATAAGTTCAAACATAAAGTTCAAAGAAAAGTTCAAACATAAGTTCAAAGATAAGTTCAAACATAAGTTTGAAGGCAAGGTTCGAATTTGTTTAGAGGACAAGTTCGAAAAAGGCCTTGGGCCAAGTTCGAACTTGTCCTAGACAAAGTCGAACCGGGTGTTATAATTAAGGGTTAATTCGATTAATTTAGAGACTTTTGCAGATTTGGTCAGGGAGTTTTTTAGCAAAAGGCGATCTTGAACTTGCTAGCAATCAGAGAGTTTCGTGTGGAGAGAATCTTCGTGTTGGGATGATCCGTTGTTCGTCTGTCACTGTGCTAGTCTCCGTGTTTCGGTGTGCGTGGTCTATCCGTCAAGCCGCTAACGAGGATTCCGCACTCGTTGGCAGGTGTCGCGTCAAGATAGGATCCGTAGAGAGCAGACCTTAAACATAATTAGTCAGTAGGATAAATACACATACCTGTTTGGGAGTCGGAGTGTTACAGTTACTCTTCATATAATTATAAATTACAACCTTTTAATTAATATTTATGTCCTTTAATATATTTTAATACTAAGATCTACAACCGCAATTATTTTAACCAAACACATTTATAAAAATTAAAAGATTCACCTCCTTCCGAAACCTACAACTAATAAAAGCTCCAACACCCGCTATTAAAAGCTTCAACTTAAAGTTACAGATACTAAGTCAAATATACCCAAAGAAGACCTACAAACATAAAAAACTAAATATCCCCGAGAAAGATATAAAAAGATAAAAATCTTAAATAATAAAAACTACATCATTCCCTAAAGACATAATCTAATTTTACGTAACAAGCTTAAAATGTCACACCCCGATACCCCGCTTGGCAACGAGGCGTTACGTCACAGAAACAAAGTCACAATCATAATTAACGGCTCTATATGGAACGTTTTCGAAATACATAACATGTAACCATTGTTTTACAATCACTGAAATAGAAGAGTTCACGAATGATGGAGATTAAAATACATGACAAAATAAATATAGTTTTGCAAATAAATCTCCATGTAGTTTGAAAAGCCTCGTGACTCCAAAAGCTCGTAAAAATCTTGATGGCTAAAGGTGAATGCGATAATTCCCCTTATGGTCTTGAGAATAACATGCTAAATACGTCAACATAAAGTTTGTGAGGTTTACACGATAAATATAGATCATGCATGGAAAACACAATTTTTCATTGAGTTTATATACGTAAACGAATCAAATAGTTTAGGTATTACCATAAGTCTCATGACCCCGAAACTTTACTTTTGTTTGTCCTATGTGATATTCAACACCACAATACCAAGAATTGTCAAATGATTATGCATCCGTTTACAATTGGCAAGACCAACCCGGATTGGGGGCGTCAACCCAAAAAATCTATCCATAATATTCACGATTACTATGTAATTAACGGTTCATGATTGAGGGCGGTGGTGAAATATAACCTTATGTAATACATGAAATGATTCATGTACTTTGTCCATAGAAACAGTTGAACATGTATTGTCACCCCAAATACTACGAACAAGTAAAAATACGGGCTAAGAAATCTCACCGTAGTAGTGATTAGTGAATGAGATGATCACGAAGTTGACTTGTAATGATGTCCGGAAAGACTTGAACGAGTCCTAATGGTATGAGAGATATAACACCTTGTTTTCTTAATTAAGCGTCTATGTTGCATTTTGCCTTTGATGATGTAGTTTGAGAGTTTAATGAAATTAATTGCTAAATAATGCAATTAAGTAATGAAAATTATTTAATCAAGTTACATATATGTTATAAATTATTTATAAAGCATCAATTTAAACGAGATAAAAGAAACTTATGTGGCTAAATTATGAATAATGAAAAGTTGTGCTAATATAAGTACCTAAGATTTATTCTAAATACTTACTTTATCAGCAAAAATAAAAAATTCTGCTCCCCTTTTGCCTCATTTACGATTCCACTTAAACCCACACAAGACCATCAAATCTTGCAACAAAAATCAAAAATCGAAGCCAAGAAATTTATCAAGAAGGATCAAGCAAACATAACCTACAAAGTTTCAAGGTAAATGTTCATCACAACTGGATCTTGGTTTCATTGGACGTTCACGGCTTCTGAGTTCATAAGAACCCAAAATCTGTTTCAATTCATCAAAGATTAAACAAAGTTTAGTGCCACAAACACAAATCGAATCACATGCATGTTTTTGCTATAAGTTAAGATGGTTATGTTTGCATTGTTGGAGTGCAATTCCAGTATATAAATTTAAGTTCTGAGATTTTGTATATATGTTGCTGTCCCTGCCTTTTTTAAGCTGTTTTAACCGAAAAGGAACAGGCCAAGAAGGCCTTTGGCCTTCGGCCAAGCCTTATGAACATGTGTGTGTGTTTAACCAACAAATATAAGCATTTGACAACCTTTAATTTGATGAGATTAGCTGCTGAAATACAAAGCAATACAGAATTAAAAGAAGTGTAGTAGTGTGCGTGTGTTTGTATAACCGAGAAAGGGAGAAGGAACGAGATTCACAAACATGTGAATCTCAGATATATATGTGTATGTTTGTGCAAAACCCAAAACAGACATAGCAACGAAGCTTCTTCTCTTTTAGTTCCTTTTTTATCTAATCTCGGATGTGATGTGTGAAAAGAACCGAGATTAATGTCGGATGTTTTGACCGAGATTCACATGGAAAGTGAGTCTCGGATGTTTATTCATCACAACAGCATATACATACACTAATCTCGGATATTTTTAATACCAACACAACAGTCCTTCCCTTTTATTTCACAATCTCGGATGTATATATATATAATCTCGGATGTGTGTGGTGCTGTGAAAAGAACCAAGATTCATATTCCATGTGAATCTCGGATATATGTATTCCCAAGCAAGCAGCCGTACATTATATAAATCCCAAGTCTTTCATACTTTGTTTAATGCAAAGATACCAAATTCTTTTTACATAACTTCAACACACATCTAACCATTTAAAACCAACATTTATTTCTTGATATTTCTTGACTTAAGTGAACATAATTAAGTGGCCAAACTTAATTGTCATTAAAAAGTTTCAAACACATATCAATAATACATATTCAAGGCCTTTTTAATTATAACTTAGTTTTATTGATTTGTTATGCACTCTGTAATGTAACATACAGACACTTCGTTGCACACCAGACAGTAATTAAAGTGTATAGTCCGGTTATGAGTCAAAGTTAAATGCCAGAGTGTATTAAAGCTTATTTAAAGTGTCAAAGCCTTCAGAAACAGAGCAAAGCGATATTGAGCCAAAAAATTATATTAAAGCCTAGATAAGCCGGTGCAAGCTTAACAGTACAGTGAGTAACCGTTATTCATGTTTACATGTATTTTATTTAATTGAGACATACTTTGCTTCTATATGCTTTCTTTGACCTTCAATAGAGCTTATGAGAGGGAAGGTGAACACTAAGGTACAGACGGTGCCCAGCCTAGCCAGATCTCACATTTTTTCTATTATTATGCATAAATTTACTGCTATTTACCTATCTTTCAGCATATCCTTCAACAAGCATTGTTTAAGCATTCATTGTGCATTTCATGAGAAATTTACATTATTGTAAGCAAATCTGATGCTTACCACTATCCCAAGAATTTATGCGGGTAGCTAGCCCCGTATCACAGACTGATCATTAGTAAGCGGTAACCCTAGTGGTAGCATTTCCTTTTCAGCGTGCTTTTGTCTCAATTTTTGCAAGCATTACTCTGGTATAAGCAATTACTCTAATGCAAGCATTACTTTGTTGCAGCCTTCATAGGCATATTTCTTTTAGCCAAATATCATACATGCATCATAATTTTCTGTTATCTCACTAAGCAATTAGCTTATAGTTCCTACTTACAATTTTACAGGCAAAGGTAAAGAACAAGCTGGACCATCTGCTTAGGTCTACTATTTGATCAGCCCAGAGGACTTTAGCTCACTATTCAGCTTGTGGTATAGCCTTGTGATGCTTTGGGATCTGGGTATTTGCTTTTATTATTATTGAGATGTAATAGCAACTTAGTAAAGTAACCTTGTAGCACGTGTAGTGCATGACTTATTGTAATACTTTATTTAGTTTCATTACAAAAAAGATGTTAGTTGTCCACACTTCTTAGACTATATAAACACATTTTAAACCGCGTAAAATTATGAAGTCCACGCTTCTTATTTGTGTGGAGAAAATAGGTGTGACAAAAAGATTTCGAATATCTACACATTGAAGCGTGGACAAATTACTCAAGTCTCCACAAATACAAATGTGTACATATTTAATAGAAGTTCATGGTTACAAATGTGTACTTATTTTCTATACGTAAACACTTACAAGCGTAGAGAAATTGCATGAATATCTACACCTATAATCATGGACAAATCTCTAATTACTCACATGTTAGGCACAAAAAGGCCTCAGTCAAACCTACTCTACATCTTAGGGGGAGATTTTTAATCAAACTTGTTTGATGCACTTAAAGGTATAATTTAAGGCCTGCTAATGCCTTATTGAAACCTGAAAAGTGATTTGCAATATAAGTAAAATCTGTTTACCCTGTTGCATTCGTTGCAACTAAGGCAGATTGCTCAAGCTGTTCATTCTGTTGAACAGGCTGGACATAAATTGTCTACGCTGCTCTATTCTGTTGAGCAGCTTGGACAAATTCTAAGTGTTCTGTACTTTGTGAACAGATGCTGTTCTTTGCGAAGAGGCTAAACACTTTATGGAATATGTTTCCATGTCCTCATGTACTGTTTTATACTACAAGATCAGTTACAAAGTCAAAGACAAAGTGGAAAAACAGAAGCTGCAAAACCTGCCTACGCTGCTCTGTTACATGAAGACAAAGGGATATCTGAAATGAGTGACAAACCATTTCTTATACCAAAATGGCCTTAATAGAAGATGAAAGGTTCAAAGTTAACATTCCTCTTTTAGTTAAAGGCCTCTGCAACAGAGACAAAAAGAAAAAGACAAAGATTCTGGGACATGAAGACAAGTCTGCTTTATCAGAATGTGCAGAAAAGTTGTTTTGTCTTTTTGGAAAGACATCCCACTATCTCTCTGTCCAATGAGGAAACTTCATTGAGATTTTCAGTGAGAGTATAAAAGGAAGCTTCTGAGGATTGTGAGAAAACTAAGAGTGAGAAATTCAGATCGTGCATTGAAGTGTGTTTTTCATGCATGCAAGTCTGCTTGAATAAAACAGTAGTGTGTGTCCAAGCTGTTCTTATTCAAGCGGTCCATTTGTGTCTTGTAAAACAGTGAGTTCATCTTAGTGAGTGTATTCATTGTAGCTAGTCTGACTGTGTCTTAGATTAGTTAAAAATCTGTTGTATTTGCCATCTCAGCTTGAACCTTTCCGCAGTCAAGCTTGTTTTTAATTAACACTTGTTAATAATATACACAAACATTGAGAAAAGAGTATTGATTTTTAATTTGCTGTATTCACCCCCACATCTACAACTTAGAACAATACATTAGGGAAACCTTTTTGGGACCTACAACTGGTATCAGAGCAGATAGCGTGTGTGTTAACTCTAGATCTCTCATTCTCCCTATTTCCCCATGGACAATAGTGCTGCCAACTCCTCCTCCTACTATGACAATGGTTCAATGGCCAAACCCCCCAAGTTTAATCATCAGAACTTCTCTGGTTGGAAGTTCAGAATGATGCTCTATTTAGAGAATTTGGATGTGCAACTGCCATAGATAGTAATGGAAGGTCCCTATGTGCCAACCTCTGTTACTACTATCACTCCTGCTGCTGAAGGAGCTGATCCTGAGATTAGAATATTGGAAAAGGCAAAAGCTCAATGGTATGATGAAGACAAAAGGCTGGTTGCTCTTGATGCAAAGGCCAGGAACAACCTGGTTATTTCTCTTCCTGATGATGTGTTCAAACAGGTTGAGAAAATGGAGACTGCAAAAGAGATGTGGGATACTTTGTGTACCGTCTATGATGGTCCCACTATCACACTGGATAACAGGATCAACAATCTTGTTAGACAGTATGAACTCTTCTTTGCAAAGCCAAAGGAGTCTCTCACTTAAACCTAAACCAAATTCACTGCTCTAATCAATGATCTCAAAGCTGTTGGGATCACCAAGGACAGTCTAACTCTAGTAAACAAATTTTTGGACATTCTGCCTGAGGAATTGAATTATTTCTCTACTATTCTAAGAAATTCAGGCACCATCAAACGTATGGTCCTTGTAAATCTATATGGGTCTTTACTAAATCATGAGCATTCAAGGCAACAGAAAAGAAATGCCTTGGAGATGTCCAAAAGAGGTGCTGCCTTAGTGGCCAGCGTGAGACAACCTGCTGGTCAGGTGTGTGATGTGTTCACACAACCTGATCAACAGACTGATGATGAAAGGGAAGAAATGTCCGAGGAGGAAGACTGTGAAGAGTTTGCTGAATTAGATGATGAGAAAATGATTGTAATACTTGTCAGAAACTTCAACAAGAAGAGGTTTGGTGGAAGAATGCTGCAGAAGAAGTCAGGTGCCATAAAAAAGAAGGCATTTGATAAAACTAAGGCTGAGTGCTTTAAATGTGGCAAAACAAGCCATATAGCTGCTGACTGTATGTCTAAAGCTGTTGGCCGATCATCCAAACCATACAAGACAAACAGGGACAATGGCTACAGGGTTAAGTACCTAATAGCCATGGCTAAGCAGAGGAAGTTGGAAGACTCAGTGGCTTCCAACAAGCAAAAGGGACTCATGGCTGAGACATGTGACTGGGAGGAATCTGACTCATTCCGATGAAGAAGATAACAACTGTCTGACGGCCAACACTGATGTCCCATCAACAAGTAGCTTCAAACAAGACATGGCTGAAGTTGAGGCTCTCAGCAGCTTGGAAAACTGGAACCCAACAATGATGTATAAGGTACAGAATTTTATGGTTTACAGTTCTAATGGAAAAGTCAAAATGTTTGAATATCTGCTTGTTGATCTAAAAGCTGCTATTGAGAAGCATAATGTTTTGTTGTCTAAAATCTCCAAGCTAAAAACTGATCTTGAAATAAAAACTAGTAAACTGGACAGCTTCCATAAGTTGGAAACTGAACTTGATGAATTAAAACATATCAATTCCATTTTATTAGAAGAAAAGAGAGAAACAGACACAAAACATGCCAAGCTTCAAAAGATTCATGACTCTTGGTGCCAATCTGCACAAAAAGTCATTCATTGTATCAGTCAACAGATCTCTGCTCAAATCCAAGCCTATCTTGGAGGGGATCTTAACAAAGCAGCTTCAATTATTGAGATAAATAATCTGAAAAAAATACTTATCCACTCTTGGTGAGCTTCTAAGTACCTTCATTCAGAAAGTAAATGGTAAGCTAGTAAGAACAAATAGGTTTGTCAGGCCTCAAAACACTGACAACTTGTGTGAAAAAGCTCTAAAAACTAATGATGGAATGTGTTCTCCATCAAATCAGTATGCTAAGTTCTCAGCTGGTTCACACAAGCAAACGAAGGGAAAACAAGCTCAAGCTGCAGCTTTGGACACTAAACCTATTAACAAGACAGGCTCTGCGTCTAAAGCTGATGGTAAGAGACATGTTAATCCCTTTGATGCTGATCATTTTGAAAAAAAGTTTTCAAAAGGTAAGCAGCCTGCTTTCAACAGGGGTAAGTCTCATGTTGAAAGTAAATCTGCTGTGATTTCAAATAAGTTTTTATATCATAGTGGAAAAATGGTTATAAATGAAGGTAAGTCTTTAAAAACCGAAAGTAGTGATTACGTTGATAGGCAACATCCATCACATATCGTTAAGGGCAAAGGCAAAACCATTGCTCAACCTGAGAAATTTGGGAATAAGTTTCCCAAACTTGTGGAAGGTCAAAGGCCAATCAAACTTCCTATATTTGATATTTGTCCTCCTCAAAAGAGGAAAGAGGATACAGGTAAAGCTGTTGCCATTGTGCTTTCCACTCAAAGTGTTGATTCTTCTAAAAACAGTAATAAGTTGTTAGGCACAAAAAGGCCTCAGTCAAACCTGTTCTGCATCTGAGGGGGAGATTCTTAATCAAACCTGTTGATGCCTTTGAAGGTTGAATTTAGGGCCTGTTATATGCCTTATTGAAACCTGAAAATAATTTGCAATATCAGTCTGAAGCTGCTCTATGTGTTGCATGTGTTGCAACAAAGGCAGTTTTGCTCAAGCTGTTCAGTCTGCTGAACAGGCTGGACATAAACTGTCTACGCTGCTCTACACTGGTGAGCAGCTTGGGCAGTTTACAAGTGCTCTGTTCTTTGTGAACAGAACCTGTTCTTTGTGAACAGGCTAAACACTTTATGGAATGTCTTTCCAAGTCCTCATGTATTGTTTTTGACTACAAGATCAGTTTACAAAGTCGAAGACAAAGTGGAAATCAGAACTGCTCAGCTTGCCCAAGCTGTTCTGCTACATGAAGACAAAAGGTTATTTGAAAAAGGGTGACATACCTTTTTCTTATATCAAAATAGGCCTTTACAAGGAAGAAACACACAAAGTTGACATTCCTTATTTGGTTAAAGGCAATGCAACAGTAGACAAAGTAAAAAGACAAAAGTTCTGCACATATGAAGACATGTCTGCTTTTCAGAAAGATGCAGAAAAGGTTATGTTGTCTTTTCAACAAGACTTTACCTTTTTCATTCCGTCCAATGAAGAAGCTTCACTTAGATCCTCTGAGTGAGTATAAAAGGAAACTTCCAAGGATTGAAAGATTAAGCCAAAAAGCTAAGTGCTGAAAACAAGAGTGAACGTGCATTCAAACTGTGTCTTTCATGCATGCAAGTCTGCTTGAATAAAACAGTGCTCAGTGTCTAAGCTGTTCTTGTTCAAGCTGTTCCTCAGAGTCTTGTAAACAGAGTGAGTGATTCTTAGTGAGTGTATTCATTGTAATTAGTTTAAGTTAGTCTTAGACTAGTTAAACATACTGTTGTATCTGTCATCTCAGCTTGAACCTTTCCGCATTCAAGCTTGTTTGTAATTAACATTTGTTAATAATACATACAAACATTGAGAAAATTGTGTGTAGACTTTAAGGTGCTGTATTCACCCCCCCTCTACAGCTTAAAGCTATATACTTGGGATATCTTTTGGGACCTACAACTGGTATCAGAGCAGTTTAGAGTGTGTGTCATTCTAGATCTCTCATTCTCCCGAAGTTTCCATGGACAACAGTGCTGCAAGTTCCTCATACTATGATAATGGCTCAATGGGCAAACCTCCAAAGTTCAATCATCAGAACTATTCTGGTTGGAAGTGCAGAATGATGCTCTACTTAGAGAATCTGGATGTACAACTACCAGAGATTGTAATGGAGGGTCCCTATGTGCCAACCTCTGTTACAACAATAACTCCTGCTGTTGAAGGAGCTGCTCCTGAGATCAGAACATTTGAGAAAGCAAAAGCTCAATGGTCTGATGAAGACAAAAGACTGGTGGCTCTTGATGCAAAGGCTAGAAACAATCTGGTCATCTCTCTACCTGATGATGTGTTCAAACAGGTTGAGAAGATGAAGACTGCAAAGGAGATGTGGGATAGTTTGTGTACCGTCTATGATGGACCCACAATCACACTTGACAACAGGATTAATAATCTTGTTAGACAGTATGAACTCTTCTTTGCAAAACCAAAGGAGACTCTCACTGAAACCTACACCAGGTTTACTGCTCTTGTAAATGATCTCAAAGCTGTTGGGATCACCAAGGACAGCCTGACGTTGGTAAACAAATTCTTAGATGTTCTGCCTGAAGAATGGACTTACTTTTCTACAATTTTAAGGAATTCAGGTACCATCAAAAGTATGGATCTTGTTAACTTATATGGATCCTTACTAAATGATGAGCAATCAAGGCAACAGAAGAGAAATGCCTTGGAAATATCTAAGAAAGGTGCAACCTTTGTGGCTAGTGTGAGACAACCAGTAAATCAAGTGAGTGATGTGTTCATTCAACCTGATCAACAGGCTGATGATAAGGAGGAAATATCTGATGAGGAAGACAATGCAGATAGTGCTGAACTGGATGATGAGCAGATGATAGCCATGCTTGTCAAAAGGTTCAACAGGAAAAGGTTTGGAAGAAACATGCTACAGGGAAGCTCAAATGCTGTCAAAAAGAAAGCATTTGACAAGACCAAAGCTGAGTGCTTCAAATGTGGCAAAACTGGCCATATAGCTGCTGACTGTGTGTCAAAAACTGTTGGTCAGACATCCAAATCACACAAGACAAACAGGGATGATGGCTATAGGGTTAAGTACCTTATGGCCATGGCTAAGCTGAGGAAGTTAGAAAACTCAGTGGTTTCTAACAGGCAAAGGGGACTAATGGCTGAAACATGTGACTGGGAGGAGTCTGATTCATCATCTGATGAAGAAGACAACAACTGTTTGATGGCCAACACTGATGTCCCATCAACAAGCAACTTCAAACAGGATCTGGCTGAAGCTGAAGCTTTCAGCAGCTTGGAGAACTGGAACCCTACAATGATGTATAAGGTACAAATTTTTATGGATTACAGTTCTGAAGAAAAAGTTAAAATGTTTGAATACATGCTTGTTGATCTGAAAGCTGCTGTTGAGAAGCATGCTGTTTTATTATCTGAAATCTTTAAGCTTAAAACTGATATTGAAACAAAGTCTAGTAAACTGGACAGCTTCCATAAGTTGGAAACTGAGCTTGATGAATTAAAACACATCAAATCCATTTTACTGGAAGAAAAGAGAGAAACAGTGTAAGGTCTACCACTGCAAGATCTATCTAGACGCGGATCCGTGAACGAGTGCGGAATCCTCGTTGACGGTTAGACGAACAACTCTCAACCAACGGAAACACGGATCCTATTAGACGCTGAACGAACGACACACGAACGATCCTACGTACTAATTCTCTCCGAAACGGCACTCACCTAGCTGATAAACTCGAGATCGCCTCTTGCTTAATTCCTCACGAATTCTGCAAAAAGTCTCCTAATTATTCGAGTCTATCCCTAATTATAGACCCTGATTCGAGTCTGTTGTGGGCCAACCTCGAATCTGGCCCAAGGCCCATTCGAATCTGTCCATCTGACAGTCTCGAATCTAGCCTATTTTCGAATCTATGGTTACATTCGAATCTATCACAGATTCGAATGTCAACCCATATATAATTCGAATCTAGCCTTTTACATAAACAACTAAGTGTTTGAAACTTATGATATTACCTTATGACTGATTTTATCTTTGAACTTTATGTTTGAACTTCTTGTAATACGTTACATCAAGTTCAAACATACAAACACTGATAATCATCAATCATACATAATATATATATAACAAACATATGCTAAATCACAATGTAAGACAACTTAGACTGTTATCGTCACACGGGATGTACCAACAGACTCCCCCTTGACGATAGCTTCTAATAATTCACACATTTGATTTAAGAACATGGTTTATTATTGATTCAAAACACTACCAGCATACAGACCTTTCTCGACGCAAACCTTGACCACATTTTCATACTTACTAGCCTCAGTATCCATATGTGCGTCACTGGAAATCTTACAGTTATACAAAATCTGCAGGTCTTCTTTAGATAGGTTTACCAGGTGAAGCGGGTCATAGACTCTAAGAATAACTTTTTCTTCTAAGTCTTCCATAACCGCTTCCCCAGTTTCCGTGTCAGCATACCACCACTTCAGATTTTTCAAAACATTCTGTGGCATTTTCTTCAGAGGTACCTTCCTCAGGCATTTCACTGGTTTGTACTGAATCCTCATCCAAGGTCGGCCTGTAAGAGGATCTATACGTGACTTATCCTCGACTCTTCTTCCGACCCTTGGACTCAATCGTTCAAACTTCCTAGATCTCCCCTCCTTTCTTATTATTCTTTCAATCACATTCGCATAAGGATCATCACCAATATTTATCAGATCTTTCCATGCAAGCGCTGTGATTTCAATCTTTGGAAGGGTGTTGAATGCTTTCAATGTTCGCCTTATGTACTGAAGCCCGTCTTTTCTTTTAATTATAAAAAGTTGAAGATCTTTGTCAAAGAACCAACTTAAGATTCGCTCGGATAGCTTCCCTGTACCAGGCACTTTCATTGATCTCCTAATTGCTAACTCCTTCTCTTCGGCTCTGAACCATAGCTTCCTTTTTTCTTCGTTACTTAGCTCTCTTGCTGGTTCTTCAGTCGATGACTTAGGATTCAAAGCAGCATTCACTATGTCAGCATCGACAATTCTATCTCCATCTATCATATAAGTGTCAGTGATAGGATTCTGCTGTACAACTATTTCGTCAGCTTCATCATCCTCATCAGCTACTACTTCATCTTCAGGTTGCCAATCAACTATCTCTTTCGGAATAAACTCTCCTTCTTCAAGCTCTTCATCTTCATAATCAAAACCTCCATCCAGTGTATCATCATCAAGATCCATGAGTGCTTCAATCATCTCACTGATCTCAAAGTCTGAAGGCTGTTTAGATGAACTAGCTTCACCCCTTTGTCCTTCGCCTTGACTAGGCTCCCCCTGAACTTGTATAACTTGAGCTGCAGGAAAATCTACAGACTCAATCTCTTTATTCGCACCGGGATCATTGCCTTCATTATCATCATCTTTTCGCTGTACTTCCTGATCTTTACAACTCGTCTCCCCCCTGAGTTTGTAGATTTTGCATAAGTTGCTCTAGGAGGGACCGCATTGCTCGGATTTCAGACGATTGATCAGCAACAAATGATTTAATCTCCGTGTTTTCGTCTCTAACACTTTCAACAATCTTTCTCAGTTCTGCATTCTCCTTATCAAGATTAGAGTTATGCTCTTGGAGTTCACCGACTGCTTTTGTGAGAGTTATGATTTGAACGTTCTGAAAGTCGACACGACTCTTGAGTTGCATGATTCGTTGATTGTCGGTATAGGCTGCTGATGTAGAAGGGATGGACTGAATGGGAGCAGGATTGAATGGTTGGGGAATGTAGGGTTCATGTTGCTGAGGTGGCGGTGATGGTGGAGCTGTAACTTGGGGTTGGGTTTGGGTTTGAGGCTGAGGTTGTGCATCGGACTCTGATGAAGTCCCCTGCATAAACCTGTGACGTTTGGCCCGTTGCCTTGTCACCAACTGAGCAGTCTCATCTTCTTCAAAATCTGACTCCTCCAATTCCCTGGCCTCTCGCCTCCTCGGACCACCTTCATTGACAATCAATCGCGAACCATAAGTTCCAATTTGAACTTCAGGAACTGCAGCTGCAAGAACTTCCTCTGAATCTGATTCGGATTCTGAAGATATTAATGCGTCAGCTGCCCTTTCTGGTTGATATTCGTCAACATCACGAAATATATCATCTTCATCTCCAGGCGGACTAAGCAGCTCACCCACTAATGCTGCTGCCACATCTTCATTTGCATTAGGACCAGAGGACCATATTTCCTCCAAGGTCTGAGCAATCTGCTCAGATTCGGGGACTGCACCTGAAGTCCCTGCTTCTTGTGCCTGTGGTTGTTCACTTGTTGAAGGCCTGGACGCCTGAATTTGACTCGATGCTTGGCTCTGACGGCGTCGTGGATCACGTGGCCGAGCACGAGGCTGTTGTTGCTGTTGACGTTGCTGTTGTTGTTGCTGTTGACGTTGTTGCTGTTGTTGTTGTTGCGGAAACTCAACGACCCCTGCCCAGTTTGCAACATCCGGGGCTTGAAATTCCCTATCCACTATAGCTCCGAACAAAGGACGAGCAACAGGAACAGCCAATCTTCCTCGGTGTGAGGAACAATCAGCAAAGATCCTTTTGTCCATGATGGCGACACTTTGAAAGTCATTCGTTATTGGCAAGTTCGGCAAAAAGTGTCTGATCAACATCATAATGAATCTCGGATAGAGCAAAAACTGCTGATTTTCGGGAGCAGATATCTGATGAACAAACTCCGAAAAGATCATCTCAGAAAAACTATATGGGCGATTATACACCATTGCGACAATCCCCGATTGAATCTTCGCGACAATATAGTCAAATCCTGCCTTTTTCGCAGCAAAGCACATCATAAATGCATGCGCCAAAAACCTCCATTGTCCTATCAAACCACTTTTCATGTATGACACTTTCGTCACATCGAGGCTGTACCCCATTCTTTGAAAGGCCGCTTGCCTTATATTCAACGGAAATTCTATAGGACCAGCTTCTTGTTCCTGAGTGCCCAACTGCAGCACTTGACGAATCATATCAGCCGAAAATACTAACGGTTGTCCTTCAATGCGAGTGCGTAGAACTGTCGGAGTGACCGAGCAGTCTACTTGCAGATGGTCATAAAATTGACGGATGTAGGGTAACACTAGCTGCACATTATGCCATAGTGCATGTCCTATCCTTGATTCAGCTAGAAAATCCAGTACTTCGCGGAATCCCTGCGCCTCAGGTAGATTCATGTCTGGATTAAGGACCATATTATGTTTAGGGACAAAAGCGCGAATCGCCATATCTGCACAATAAATAAAACTGTTAGACTCATTAAAAATCAATAAACTTGTTTAAATTCAAATTTGTTTTATTTTGTACTTTATTAAATACAAAATCTAACACAATTAAATTTCCACAAGTTTAATAAAATTTAAATTAAACAAATTAAATAAAGTACAGATTCGAAAGTAACAGATTCGAAGTGTCCATATTCGAATGTAATGGACAGATTCGAAGAGTCCCTATTCGAGTCTAATGGACAGATTCGAATATCATGGTCATCTCGAATCTAATGACAGATTCGAGAAACCCATGAACAGATTCGAAAGTCCAAGAACAGACTCGAAGCCCCGTCGGCCCTTGTTTCAACAAAAACCCAAGATTTTAACCATTTTGAACTTGGTAAATCACATACATTAGTTCAACTAGGTTCTAATCATTGATTTATGCTTTTAATTTGATCTTTTATAAGTCCAAACTTGGTAATTTAGCAAAAACCCTATTTCAATCTATAACACTTCAAAATTTGACGATTTGGGCTAAAATTGTGCATAAAACTACATGAAACTTGTACAATCAAGTTGATTATACCTAGATACAGTAGTAGAATCGAACACACTAGCTTGAAACTCGACAAAATGTCGTTTAGGAGAGATACGGTAGACTCGAGGATAGCTTCGAAATCGCTGATCTTAGATTCGAGGAAGTAGAATCGAAAACAGTAAGAAATAAATGACTTCACTGTTGACCTATTTATACCACCAACCTTCGAGTCTAAGGGTAGACTCGAATCTACTGACAGATTCGAATCCTTCCACAATCGAGTCTGTCCTAAACTCGAAACCACCAAACACTTAGAAAAATTTCGAAAATTTTGAAATAAACTTCAACTTTTTCAACCTTTTTCTACGGTATTGTGTAACAAGATAAACTATGCCAATTCTTTTACCCTAAGCACAGATATTTCACGCATTGTGTATTTTATCCAACTTTGAATGCACCCTCAGTAACTTTTGACCTTTTACCTAAGTAAAAATTAAACTAACCCTAAATAAGATAAAATAAAATAAACTAAGGTAAAAATAAAATAAAATAAAATAAAATTTTGACTAAAAAATTTAATCTAGACTTAAGTTATAAAAACAAATTTACAAGCTAAGCTTAATACTAAACAACATATTTTTGATGAGTATAGTCGAAGAGAGGTTCAATCAGATAGCGATGTCCGATACTAACTTTCAGTACTTAAACTTTCACACTTAGGAATTTTTTAATTCCTTTGATTGTTTGTTATGCCATACCCATTTAGCCGATTGTTGGTATTTTACCCCTTTAAACATTCTACATTTCGTAATATCCCTTGGCCTTTTTATTTATCAGGAAATTATCTTACGTGACGCATACATAGACATACTTTTATGATCAAGGCACACAGACAAAGATTCTAACTTGTTGGTATTTGCAAACTTTCTTTAAAAGACAAACATCGGACACAGGTCTGTATTCTCATACAACAAAGTGTCTTAGTTCGACTTAAGGTTTATTTTTAAAGTTAGCAGACAGCGGTGACAGGTCTGTACTGACGTACAACAAAGCGACATATCTGCTAACCCGAATCTAAACAGAGACAACAGGTCTGTACTTACGTACAACAGAGTTGCATGTTTTCGACTCTCAGTTACATATGATATTTCTATTCTTTCCATTTTTAGATGTATTTGATGTTGCCATAAATCCCCAGAAAGTTTGCATACCTCATTTAGACTCAATGTTTGTATGTCTTGTACATAAAAATTAAGACCGATTGGTCGTACATCTAAGTTAGTGACACGCTTGACTTTTTCTAGAATATTTTATTAGCCTTGAGATTCCCTATATGTATTATGCCTACCAACACATCAAACTAAGTAAAGTATAACACTTAGGATTTAGTTTCATTATGTGTGAAAGCCTAAATACTTAGAGTCTGTAACGACGGTGCTAATTTTCGTCACTTTGAACCTATGAATCTAAGACTTAACTCCTTTTCTGATATTCTCTTTTTTTGTATTTTTGTAATTTTCTCTCTTTTTTCTTTTGTTTTTCATAAGAAAAAGCAGTAAAATAAGCTAACCTACTTACTAAAAATAGAAACTTACTAAAATTAGAAACTTACTAAAAATAGAAACTTTCCTAAATTAGCAGACTACTGTAAAG